>JACEGR010006406.1:0-61199 GCA_014170235.1 Listronotus bonariensis | reverse complement strand
AATAGTGTTGAGAGGTCTCAGTAACCTGACGACATTTTTTAAAGTCATGTAAATTTGTGCAGTTCAAGTCTCAAAAACTTTATGAAAAATGTGACTTAGCGTTCTGGTTAGAATACCAAAGCCATCTACAGACCCACAAGGCACCAGAACTAACCAGAACTTGGCAGTCGGGTTCAAAACACTTCTAAATAAGGAAACACTCGAGCCCTTTTTCTATTTTAAATTTTGGGGGTGAGTCTTACCCCTGCGAGAGAGGGTTACAGTTTAAGGGGTAGAAGTGGCAAAAAAATTTCCCCTAGAATCAAAATTTGTCATGTCTTTTCGTTTTTCCTTAAATTACCTGTAGTGCACAAAATAAGCTGTTTCGTTTTCAAATGACCATCCTGTATATTTCATACAGGGTTCGTTACACTTCTGGGCATTCTAAGTTTTATTAAAAGAAAGTTCTGTAGTCTTACAAGACTTCATGAACTGTTTAAAAATACAAAAATTAATTAATATATTTATTATTTCTTTACTTAAATTATTAATATTTTGGTATAAAATATCTAGGGTTTCCCTATGTACAATTAATTTTTCGGATACCCTGTAGGTTGTCCTTTGGGTTGTATTAAATATTGGGTTGTGGTCGTTAATCCTGATGACCAAAAACACTACTTTGTAATGTTTATTTTTAATTATAAGTTTAAGAGCGTAGGATATACGGCAAAAAAATCACACCCAAATAAAGTTATCTAATTAAATATAACAGTATGTTGGTTGGTTCTAGTTATTAAATATACAAACAGAAAGTTTGACAAATGGATTTTTACATACAATAGAATTATTTAAAGGTAAAAAAGGAGAAGTTAGTTGGACATAAATGTATATTGTCTGTAATTTTCTACACAAAAAATCCCATTTTTATTTTTAAAGAAAGTGTTTAGTCATTTTTTTATGTCGCATTTTTTTATATTTAGGAGTAAATATTCTCGAAACTATTTTTGGTCTGCTTGGTAAATGTATTTACAACAAAATCGCGAGCTATTAGGCGAGTGGTTTAAAAAAAATGTCATAAACGAACATCAAAAAGCAACATACTTTAATAAAACAAGAAAAAATATTTTGCCTAGAACCTTTTTTTTCAAATGAGATTCGACAAGACTATTTCATGATAATTAGAAGCTAGCCTTTGACCTTTAATTTGCCTTTAAATCGACTATAGTTTTTTACATTTTTTACTTTAACCTAACTAAATTTTGTCCCATAATATATCACAAGACCTATAAATTTAATCGTTTAAACTACTTATATTTTAAGCAGGATTTTTCTTGAAAAAAAGCTAAATGTACAATAAAATCAAAAATTGGGTTTTTAAAATTATTTTTCTTAAAACTATTTGCCAAGCCAATCTGGCAAAAAATATTTGGGTGGTTTATTCGAATTGAATTTGTAGGTCGAGTTGTACACGGCTACATTATTTCCTAAAAACCTACATTAAAGCCAACAACACAGATATTACTCACTATTTTACTAGAGTGTTTTACACTGGCAAAATGTCATAGCAACCTCCTGTTTTCTACTGGACCTACCTGCTCCTACCTTGATAAAACCAACATGATGGTATCACAGCGATAAAACTTAGTTAGGTTAAAGTGAAAAAGGTAAAAAACTATTGTTGATTTATATGTAAATTAAAGATTGAGCGTTAAACACTTACTTGGAATTCTTGTAACATAGTTTTGTCGAATATTATTCGAGTAAAAAGAAATTAGGCAAAATATTTTTCCTGTTTTTTTTTGGTAATTTCTCTCATGACATTTAATTAATACCACTCGACTGACGTCCCGTGTTAATGTTATACATTCCGAAATTGTTAAACAACAGACCTTCATACAATCAAAATATTTTGCCAGCAAAATTGTCTCTCCTATGATATTATATACAATAATAAAGTTTGTCATTTTATATCACTTTTGACAACCTGTTTGAATGACAGAAATTTATTTGCTGTGAAACAGCACTTGTGGTTTAATCACTTACCTAAAGAAAATTATCTAAAAAAACTATTTTCTAATGAGGAAAATAATCATATATTATATTACAAGACCCATAAATTTAATCGATTAATCTACTTAACAATATTGTGAGCAAATTTTTTTTGGAAAATAGGTAAATGTACAATACTTTGATACAAACACAAGATCGCGCAGCGGTCGAGGGTTTTTATTTTAGAATCAAAAAGTCAAGATCGCAAAGCGGTCAAGGGTTGTTTAAAAATTATTGTCCATGAAACTATTTGCCAAGCCAATCTTGCAAAAAATATTTGGGTAGTTTAATCGATTTGTATTTGTAGGTCGAATGATATGCGACTAGATTATTTCCTAAAATACCTACATCAAAGCAAAAAACTCAAAATTTTACTGATAATAAAGACATTTTTTATCCATTTTGACAACCAGTTTGAATGACAGAAATGTATTCGCTGTTAAACAGTACATGATATTTAATCATTTATCTAAACAAACTTTATTCAAGAAATGGTGGTGTCTGATTTAATCAGCATAATTCAGTTTCATTTTAAGCATAAGTAGGCTAGTGTTTTAATCACATATTTGTCAAAAATAAACAGCTATTAAGCCCTCGGTTCTTTTAACATTTTATCTTAAGTTTGCCAAGACGCCAGAACTTGGTGTTGTGTAATTAGTCTCTATTATTGCTTGTCTACCGTTAAAGATATTCTTATCAAATATTGATTTTATTGTTTTGTTAAGTATATATAGCAAATCAATTTTTAACATAAATCAAAATTTGTTGTAAAATGAACCATATTAAAAATTAAAAAAATGGATATCACGCTAGTTCAATTATATATAAGACTACCTAAGACAAAAAAAAAAAACAGAGAAACGGAAAAAATTTAGATCAAATTTCATCTAAATAGCAAATGTTGTATTTTGTCCAAATCTTCGAATATCGAATATCATGTGGAATAATTTACCCTCACTATTTATTACCAGTGTATTGGAATTGAAAGTCCCACCTTTTCTTAACATTTCTTTTTTTTTTATTTATATCAGTATCATATCACCGTGTTCGAAAATATGGGCAAAATTCAACATGTTGCTCTCTCCTGTTTAACACCTAATCCTTTAAAACTTTTTGCAATCCCAATCAAATAATAATCTTGATAGAAAGAGCTACAACCGGACCGAAAAAATAATAAAAATCTGTCAAAAAAACCAAATAGTTATTTTTGTACCAAGGGCGAAAAGTAGAACTTTTACGCCCGCGGAGCTCGGGCAATAATCAGCGGTGGGCGTAAAGTGCTTTACGCCAGAGGTGCAAACAATATTTTTTGTACGACTGAAATTAATATACAAGCATTCTCTCTAGTTAGGAGAAAATTTGCCAGCTTTTAATGTTTCAAATTGTATTCAGTTATAATTATTCTATTTGCAAATATCTATGAGGGAAAAGTTATGAAAAAATAGTAAAATGCACTCCACGCTTTTTACTCTGAAGTGACAAACTCTTTGTAATGAAAAATTATTTTCTAATTTTTAGTTCGGTTGCATATAAAAGCGTGTTTTTTAGTTTTTTTAAACTATTATTTATTTTTAACAATAATTCCAAACATATAATATCTACTGAGATAACAAAAAAATACCTAATGGTAGCTCAGTAAATATTTAGTGATTTAAAGTTTATAAACCTTTATTTACGAAAAAGCACCATCGTTTTCAAGCCCTTTAAACTAATCCCATTTAAAAACCAAGATATTTTATGGGATTTAATTTACAGAGCCTTGTAGTTCTACAAAAACCCCACAAAATCTTTTTAAAAATTTTCCGTCCTAAAAAATGAACGAGCATAATAAACTGCATTTTCTTTTAATTAGGCATTTTGAATGGGTTAAACTTCTTAGGCGTATTAAAAATACATGCATAACGAGAACTGCACAAGAGTAAAGGTCAATTTTAATTAGGGGGTGGTTAGGAGTTTGTTTTTATGGATTTTTTCAAAAAATTAGGTACTGACTTTTTGTTTTATAAGTCACTTGATTTTTATGCTAAAGACTCTTTTCTTTTAGATAAAAAAACTTATAATGTACTTAAATAAATATTTTTGAGTTTTTCTCAATAAATGTAGCACTTTTCCGTAATTTGACTTGAAGCTATTACATTTTGCATTAAACGAAAAAGGCTTACCATCAACACGTCGTATCCAGGTTCAGATTGGTCGTAAATAATTATAACAAAAGAATTTGGTTTGTCGCTTTAAAAGACAATTTAACATCTAGAGTGTTTTTGATAAAGTGCAGAATTTGCGAGTTATTTGCGAAAATCCCATTAACGTTGATTTTTCGTCGAAAAATTGTTAAACTGTCAATTGCGAATAAATGGAATAATATTAGTTTTACAAAAAAAAATGTATTAAACTTTTTGCTAACAATCACTATTTCGATTGATTCCTGTAGTTAAAATGAAATAAAAATGGTTTATCTCCGGAAGGGGATGGCAACTACCCTCCGGGTTTTGGCGCCCTTGGGTTAGAAACAGCTTTTAATTCTAGGGCTATCTCCTACCTTCTGTTTAAAATTTGAAGTCAATCCATACAGAACCAAAGAATTTGCGAAGTTTTACCTTTTCCTGTGCTATAACTCTTCATTTTACGGCATACGGTCAAAGCAAGGAATGACTTTAATTTACATTATTGAAATTTTATGTCCTACTTAGCGAGACTTCTAGTAATATTTACATATTTTGTTTAACGTCAATTTGTTGTATTTGCTTATATGGAAGAGTGTAAAATATCACACCTTATTTTTTTAATTTGATTAAATGGAAACTTGCGTCCTTATAGAGGTAAATACAGACATTTAGTTTTATTCCTAATATGTACAAGTGTCTACGTATCTTATTTTATAGTTTAATTAATAAATATTTTAACACATATCTGTAAAAATTATTGTAAATAAAACTCTTTTTCTCCAGGTTTAAAAATTTTCTTATATTTATAAACTTTTTTGTTGAAGATTAACTTATTATTAAATAATAGGTAATTACTTGCCTAATAAAAATCCGCAATTAGCAGTACTTTAAACAGTTTTAACGATAAAATCAGAAAAATCCACATTAGGTACGTCTCATGTATATTCACACAAGTAATTCAAAGCCCACAACTAACACCAGGATCAAGAGGCAGGGTTACTAACAACTATCTTTTAAATCAGTAAGCCAATATTGCCATATTCAAAGGACAATCAAATTGTCCTACCATTCAGTTGTCCAAGTGACTGGTTTTCCAAAAATTGGTTGTCCGACAGACATTTTTTGAACTTCTTAAACCTTAAACTGTCTAATAGAACATGCTTAAAGTAAAATTTATATTATATACGATCTAAAACATAATTTATTAAAAAAAAACTAATACTTAACTATTTCTGCTGGTTATGAGATGGACACACATTAAAGCAAACCACTCCCTTTTACAAAACTTGGTCGACTGAGGCCGCAGTTATATATAAAAAAGATGATTGGTCGCAAACATTTACCAAATTAAATACCCATTTTGCGACAGTGCACCCAATTTGCCATTTATATTTTGATTTTAAAAACTATCGCGGTTTCGAGGATATCCGAAACTGGACCAATACATTGCAGAAAATGCAAACTAGCGAATTTACATCAATCAATTAAATCATGGTATTTTTTTATAAATAAGAAATATATCCATATATTCATTTTTAAAATTGCAGCTATCTAAAAAGAGGCGTTTTTTAGTCATGAAGTTATTGATACTACTGTTGGATGAGGAACAAGAAGTAACTTTATATAACACGTTACTTTAAATCGCTTGCGGAACTAAAAATATGATCAAAAACTCCTTACACTTGAAAACGGACAGAGAAAGTACTGACTGAAACGTTGTATGAATAAATAAACTTAAGACAATGGAAGTCCGAAACTCTTTTTTAATATCATTTACAGTAGACACATTGTATATCTCAATACTCTTACCTTTTACTAACCAAAACATACTTAGCAAATTTATTAAAATTTTCTTTTAAAAATTTTGTTTATTTCAAAAATTTTACAACCAACATATTTTGCGATAAAATTAAGAGTGTTATTATATTTAAGAAGCAAACTTTCTTAAAGTATTAAAATTCTTAAAATAGGTTAAGTCTTCAAGCAGTGTCATCTTGGTAAGAAGTTAGGCAGTTTTGTAAAGAATAATTTAAGGAGAAAAAATATTTTTGATGTAGAATTTAAAAGTGACGGTGAAAATAAAACATTGCTTTAAAGTTAGATAGACTGAACTGCGAACATACAATTTAAAAACGATTTGCTACATTCACCATTTTGTGAAGAATAATTAATTTTATTTTATAGTTTGTTTTCTAAGAGATTAAATTTAAACAAAATAATAGTTTGCTTTTCTCCAGAATAAAAGGTTTAATAAACATTTTAGGATAATTAAACTTTTATATATACTATAAAGAACTATTCTGTCCTTGCATAATATAATAAAAGTTAAGATTACTTTAAAAGAAAATGAGTTAATGAAATACTTAATTTAAAATGATTATTTTAATTTAGGTTATATAAAAAATTAACTTACTATAAAGAGAAGGTTTTAAGCTTTCGGTCGAAATTATTTTATTACAAACCAATATTATAAAATTTTAACGAGACTGCCAGAACGAGAACTGAGCTTATAGTCGCGTCGCATAAAATCATTAAAATAATTATTTTATATTAAATATTTTATTAATTGATTTTTTAAAAGTAATCTTACCTTTCATTATATTATGCAGGGACAGGATAGTTCTTCATAGTATATAAAAAGTTTCATTTTCTTAAAATGAATTATTAAACCTTTTTATTCTGGAGAAAAGCCAAATATTTTTTTTTAAAGAATATTTATGAATTTTTTTGCTAGATCTTTCTGATAAGTATATTTTTCTATACAGGGTGTTACAGAATGTACTTAAGAGGATTTAATGTAGATTCTACATAAGAAAATATAAAGAAAAGTTTAGATCAACATTTGTCCGGAAATGCATTTTTTCCAGATACAACGTGTTAATTTTTTTCTAAAACGGATTTTAGTTCATATCTTAAAATCTCTTATTCCAGTGGCGTCTCGAGGGGTACCTCGACAAATATTTTTGACAAAAAATGTACGCACCGACTTTTGTAAAAGTTTTGGAGTTAATGTGGATCAGGCAAGTAAAAAAACATCATTTTAAACTTTTTATAAATTTTGTTTAATTTTAGAAAAATAAAATAAAATTATCTTAATTCTCTACCCCTGGACCACCAACAGGGAAAATTTTAAAAACACTTAATTTGGAAAAATTGTTAGTTTTAATGTTAATGGTATTTAATTTAGTGTTTGTGTTATGTACTTATATGTATAAATAAATATTAAAAATAATTAAAAAAAAATTATATGTTTTTTCTGTAGTCCAGGGGTCCAATTAAGTTGAATTTATTTATTTTTCGAAAACAAAAACAAGATAAGAAAAAATTAGGGAACAAAAAAGCTATATTTTAACTTGCCTGATAATAATAAAATATAAAATTTGTGTTTTTTGTCAAAAATATTTCTATAATACTGCGTTAGAAAAGGAATGTAAAATTGTCATTTAGTTAGATCTAAATTAGCCCCTTAATAATAAAAATATCACTGCCAAATTTTATCACAATTAAAAAGAAAATATTTTAAATATTAATAAATCCAAATTATAAAAAAAATAACACCCTGTATCTGGAAAGCCATTCATTTTGAAAACCATGTTTATATAAACTTTTTTTATATATATTTTGGTTTTTATTTTGTTGCTGACTCTACACACTTAGATAAGCGATATTGTAAGCAGCAACAAATTTTTAGATTTAATTTTACTAGGAAAAATTGCCTTTAAATCTAGCGTGACCAGTTTATCAAAAAAGCGATCTCAAATCTTTTCCGACTTTCGGCTACTATTTGGTTGCTGACTATAATGTGACAAACAATTTCGTAAGCAGCAAAAGCCGGCGGAACCACTTTATGATAGAACCGATCCCAATATTTCCCGACTTTCGGTTTCTATTTTGTTGCTGATTCTTTATACTGTGGCAAACAATTTGGTGAGCAGCAAAATTTTTAGACTTAATTTTAACTGGAAAAATCGGTTTTAAAGCTGGCGTGACCTGTTTATCAAAAAAATCGATCTTCAATCTTCCCCGACTTTTGGTTTCTATTTTATTGCTAACTTTAGACTTAGATAAACGATTTCGTAAGCAGCAGAAAGTTTCTAGATTCAATTTTTTTTACTTGGAAAATCGGGGCTAATGCTGGCATGACGAGTTTGTGAAGTTAACCGATCTTTAATCTTCCCCGACTTTCGGTTTCTATTTTGTTGCTGACTTTAAACATTTAAATAAACGATTTTATGAGCAGCAACAAATTTTTATGATGAAATTTTACTTGGGAAATCGGGTGTAAGATGGCGTGACCTGTTTGTAAGTTAACCTATCTCGAATCTTTCTGACTTTCGGTTTCTAATTTTTTGCTGACTCTTTACACTGTACAAACAATTTTTAGATATAATTTTAACTGGAAAAATTGGGTGTAAAGCTAGCGTGACCATCAGCTTAACATAAGACCGATCTCCAATCTTCTCCGACTATCGGTTTTTATTTGGTTGCTGACGAGTAAAAAGCTAACCTGAACAGTATTAATTTTGTCAAAAAATATATATTTATTATATTTTTTTGCAAAAACAAATTGACTTACCTTTATTCAATTTATTTCGCTTTTTTAGCGTATATTTATGCTAACTTAATAAAAACCGAAACTGTTACCTATTTTTCTCGATCGATTTGAGCAACAAATTTTTAATTTCACAACTAATTAACAACCGAGAGCAAGAAATTCTAGCGAATTTTTTTTTCAATGTTTACCGATTTTCCATTGCTAGTTTTACGGACATCAACTTTACAAATAAATTTACTGTTAGGTTAAATTATAAGGTATACATAAAAAAATAATTTATAGGTTTTTATTGTAATATGTATGATTTGGTGATAGCTATTTAAAATTGGTTTTAAATTATGGTTTGCAATAGGTAGCAATATAAATCATGGATCATTATAAAAAAACTACTATGTAATTTGCTTAAATGATTATTATAGTAGGGGAGCCCACGATGCTAAATGAAGATTTTACCATGTTATATAATGTATACCTTTTCATCGATAAGAAAAGCCGCTTTAGATTTTTAAATATGTCAAAAAATTACTGTAATTATTTCGGCTTGTGGAAATCGTTCGCATGGTATCGGAATATATTTTTTTCGTTATCCTTGAATTATTTTGTTAAAAATAAAATAAGATCGTCGCACTAAAATATCAAAATGATTTTTTTGCATCCCTCAACTTTCTTTACGTCTCTCTCAAACTAACCCGTTATCTTAATCTGACGTGCTCTACAATTTATGATGGATATATATATTGTTTTTATGATCGGCCCTGTATACGGGGCTTATATTTGGTGGAGGTACTTAACCGAGTAGAAGGTATCCTTCGGTATATTAATCTGCCGCGCTGTAGTAAATCCCAAAATCCTCTCTTGAGCTCCAATACCATATTTTTTTATTGCCAGACACTTTTATTATTGCTAATTATACAGTCGTCCCCCTTCTAACTTCTGAACCGTTCGGTATATTTTAATGACACTTGAAGCGATAATATATGACCAAGGTCTGCCTTTCTTGACATATCAACTAACAGCTCTAAATGTTAAGGTCACAGCTCTAAATGTTAAGATCACAGCTGGGCGCTAACGAAACCGCTACCGCCAGCCAGATCAGCCGAGGATTTATCCGAAAGAGAAGGAGGACGGAACGTATCAAGAAACCAGCCAACCTACAATTCTTGTTTTTCCGACGTTGCTACTTTCCGGACTGAAAAAACTTTATTGCTACAAAAGTTTTAAGGTTATAAGATGTAGTTTTTAAAAACATAAACTGTTTCTTAGCTCTTTATCATTTTCTTTACAAAAACGGCGTAATTTTTTTCTATGGCAGAAAGCAACGATAACAACTTAAAAAACAATTTTCCGTTAAAAAACAACTTTGGGGTTTATTTCAACGCAAAGATTTCTATATTTTCTCGGGTGGTGACAAGAGACTACAATCTCTTAAAAAGTTTTTAAAGGTGAAATATTATCATCTTATGGAATTATGTTGCTTATTCTATAATATTTAAAATACAAGTATGCATGTTCAGCTAAATTAAAATGTTTATAAGCGGTAAAAAGAAGACGGTCTCAATCGCGTAACACTAACAGGTACAGATTATATGAATGCCGGCATGT
This sequence comes from Listronotus bonariensis, assembly GCA_014170235.1. NCBI lineage: Eukaryota > Metazoa > Arthropoda > Insecta > Coleoptera > Curculionidae > Listronotus > Listronotus bonariensis. Next base: position 50,849 of record JACEGR010006406.1, on the reverse strand, counting down.
AAACAAGGTGATACATCGCACAGTGCGTCGATACGTGAACAAAAATGCAAAAACTAATATTTTTGTAACAACTTAAAAAGGTCCACACTTTTACTCACAGTAACCAGATAATAACAAGACAACTCGTTTCTTGTTTTTTTTTAACTTTGTCAATATAAAAGTAATTTCTGTGGTTCTATTTATAATACGGAAAAGTGCTTTGCAATTTAATTTTTTCTTTTTAAATTAACAGGTTAGGTAGAAATAGTATAGGAAAAAGTGTCTTATATTTTTATGGCTAATAATTCAGAAGGTTTGTTTTAAAAAATGTACTTATATATTGATTTTATACGTTCAGTTTTTATTTATAATATTTTATCTTTTAAAAATATGTCTTAAAATTTAATATAAATTATGAATTATTTTTTTTAAATATCTAGTATCTGGGCTCATTTTACTTGTGGAAGAGTAAGCTAATATTTTTTGTAATAATTAGCTGCTACTGTGGGCTTCGTGCTATGATATTTATTATTTAGTAGCTAGAGGTCTCGAAAATCCAAGAAACAGGAAAAATTTTAAAAACACCTAATTTGCTGAAATTTGTTTGTTTGTTATTTAAATTATTTGTTAATGTTATTGCGTAATTAAAAATACATCTTATATATGTTTCAAGCATAGAAGTAAAACTATTTTTACCTAATATATAATTAAATTTTACCCTGTCAAACTTCTGGTTTTAAATTTCTTTTAAAAGTTTTTACAAGTTCAATTAACTTTTTAAATCATTAATAACCTTTTCAAACTTCAAACACGATAAAAGTAAAAACTGGAGTTTGCTTAGACTGTCAAAAAGTTCTGTCATGACTTTCTTGGTTAAAAGAAGTAAGCCTCAAAAGTTTGTGATAAACATGAAAATTTAATTACTAATTTTGTTATATAATATTTAAAGTTTAAAGTCAAACTTAAAATAAAATAAAAAGTTTTAAGATGGTTAACACAAATTAAAGATAAAGATTCCGTAATTTGTCTTTCGGTATAAGTAATATTTAGTAATATACAGGATTTCTTAAAAATATGTTAAAAATCTTGTTAAAAATACACAAATGTTATATAGGTAATAATCAAACTTTTTAATAGCCGGAAAATACTTAATTTGATTACGATGATGGTTAATTAAGACCTCCGCGGGCAGCAGATTCCATATTCTAGAAACTCTAGGGATGAAAAACAAACAAAGTTGGAAGTTCGTTGGCCTGTCCAGTTACTAACTAACCAGAACTAACCGTATAGGGATGCATACGTGCGGCACTACGAGTTTCTCTGTTGGGAACCATGAGTTTAGGAATTATACTAGACAATTTCTTCAGAGCAGAAGCCTTGGAAATACCTATAATACAGGAATAAATCTCCCACAGCCCGACGATGAGCGAAGGAAGGAATCCTTTCCGCAAATGAAGGATCATTAATGAGGCGAACAGCTCTTCTTTGAATAAATCAAGAATGCTAAGGGTTGTTGGGGACGCCATGACCCAAGTATGAGAACAATTATTCAAAAGGGGTTAAATTTGGGACATACAAAGTGTATAAGTTAGAACGACAAAAATACTTTTGGCTCGAAAGAGAAATCCAATCTTTTGTGAAGCTGCCGTGCCTATAAATACAATGTTTTTATGCCAGTTAAGGTTAATTTGAAATGTGATGCCCACAAGATTGAAAGTAGGTTTGGCATGCAAAACTTGTCCGCTCATAAGTAAAGGATATGTATATAATAACTTTTTTCGCGACAAGGAGTCGTCTGTCATAAAAACCTGCATGAAACAAAAGACTGGTAAATTTCATATTTTGATTGTAATAAAATTTAAAATTTTACTTGCACTAAACATACAAACTGTATTATATTAACCCAAATAAAAAAATAAATAAATACATTTGTCTTTAATCCATCCTTTGATACGATTCTTAATAAAAACATAGAATGTGTTAGGCTTTTATGTAAGAAAGTTCTAAGAAAGTTTAGCGTCATTTTTTCTAAACCCTATTTCTAAACCAACCTTTTCGTTGCAAGGAAAAAGAGTTACTGTTACTGTTGTTACTGAAGGCATTATAAAATTATCCATGTAGTCGATTTTTTCAAGTATACAAAGCAGCCCGTTTCTGGCAATTCGTTATTTGATGCTAAAATATACAGTGCATTCCAACTAAAACAAGCCACCCCTATAAATCTTATTTGTACACATATAGAAAAGTCCTGAAACACGTCAATTTTGATTTTTAAGGGGAAACCATTTTGTGTCGAAATTTACTTGACCAGGGTTCTCCCCTTCCCCCACCCCTTCATTACAAATGTCACAAAGTTTAAATCGGTGCAGTAGTTTTTAAGAAAATTTACCCCAAATACCTGGTGTTTTAGCTCCTTTAAACTTTTTATTTTTTAAAATATTAAAATTAAATTTGGTACGGTGGTATATTATCTAAATGTGCAATATTTCATACATTTAGTTGTTTTCTGTTACTTCCGGTTTACCCGGAAATGACCTTAACTTTCTTATTTAAAATGGGACACCCGGTATATTTAATTTAATTTAAATTGACGTTGCCATTTCGAGTAAAATGACACTTTTATTGGCTAATTTTTATCTATATCTATATCTAATATCTAACCTAAAAATATTTTAAATTTTTAATTTAGCGTTCCATTAATGCGATAAAACTGTAACTATTCATTTTGTGCTACTTGGTCCAAAATTTAACTTTTAATTTTATTTATGGCACTCGTAGATTAACCAATTAAAAATTTAAAATCTTAAAAGGTTAGATGTCAAAATGTAGCAAATGTACCATTGTACTTGGAATGATGTTTTCTATTCAAATAAATAAAAATATACCAGGTGTCCCATTTAAAATAATATAACTTAGGTCGTTTTCGGCTCAACCGGAAGTAACAAAAAATAACTGAAATTATAGAATATTGCAAGTTTAGGTAAAATATCTACTTACGAAATTTTATTCTAGTACTTTAAAAATATAAAAAGTTACAAGGGCTAAAGACAACAAGTATTTAGGGCACGTTTTCTTGGAAACTACTGAACCGATTTTAAAAACTAAAAATCTGTTGAAGAGAGAATTTTAAACCCTTTTACACAAGGTATTACTTGACTCTCTTACTCATTTAAACTTTGACGTTTGTGTTAGCGTGGAAAGGGGATAACCCTGGACATGTAAGGTTTGACACAAAAATATGTCTTCCTTAAAAAAAAATTTACGTATTTCAGAATGTTTTTATTAGTGTACAAATAACGGAATTACACTAGGTGGCACGTTTTTATTGAAATGCACTGTATGTAACACTCTATATAATTAAAACAATTTTTTTATTTACTTTTAATAGTTTGATATAGTCTCTATAGGTTATAGGTCTATTTTATAGTGTTTTTTTTTTTCATCCTTAATGTTTATTTTATGTGGTTAATAATAAACCAAATACCCAAATAATTTTAGAGATATTTGTAAAATATTTGCAATATATCAATATATGAGATACATTTTTTAATAAAATAAATGTAATATACAGGATTTCTTAAAAATATGTTAAAGATTTTGTTAAAAATACACTAATGTTTATATAAGGTAATAATAAAACTTTTTAATAGCCGGAAATGTTATTTAAATTTATATATTTCTACTCTAACATTTTATTTTCTAAACTCAAACAAAAATTTATATTGCCTTTTTTAAATTAAATAATATTATATATCTATAATTTATAAACCTTCTGACAGGTATACAGACTGTCCACGGATGGGTCTTACGATCAGGATCAAAAATTTAATTTTTCGAAAAAAGTCCTCTTGCTTGTAGAAAAAACATGATTTACGAAAAAAATGTTATTTTCGTATGCAGGGTTTGCAAAAGCTTAACAAACATTATTTATTTTTGAAAAATAAATTACCTTTATTTTTAACTTTTAAACAAACTTTCCATTTTTTTTAGAAAACAGATTAAATTTTAGGAGTACAGAAAAATATCTGGGTGTTCTATTTAAAATAACAAAGTTTGTATTTATAGGAACTTTTTATTAATATCTTAAATTGAAGACGTTTTAAAAACATTTAATTTTAAAATAATAACCTCTTAAACCAATAAAATTTAGTTTCAAAAAGTATTCTTGGTAATTACTCTGGGCTCAAAAACAGCGATTAATGTTAAAATGGTAAGGTTTTATTTATTGTGTTTCTACTTTTTTATCTTACACCATTCTAGACTGTTAAATATTTAATTAATAAGTACTATAATGTAATCCTAACCTTTGTTTCAAAATCCCTTTGTCTTAAGTTTTACTTTGTTATTTCATTGAAAAAAACACGCAGTGAAATACATATTTTGCATTTTAAAGGTATTCACAAAAGAACCAAATTAATTATTAGTGGCAAAACAACTATGTATTAAAAATAAAGTCCTTTATTATACCCTATCTCTATTTTTGTAATAACTATTAATTATTTTTATAGAAATTAGAAGACATTGGTATTGGAAAATCGTTAATTTTGTTTTTGTGCAACCGAAATGTCACAACTAATAATAAAACATATTCTGCGAAAATAGCATCTTGATAGCTTTATTTCTTCTAAAGTTATTCACAATCGTAATGGGTCAAAATATAGACCGTCACCATGTATAATAAATTTTTTGTCAGATTTTTTGCATTTTTTTTTAATATAATATTTTACCCTAAAAAACAAAAACATAGGCTTATGTTTCACCTAACAGGTTTTGTTGCTAAATTAAAATAAACAAACATTTTTGGTTACAGCCGTGCCCTTCCCGCCGAGCCATAAGTTGACCGTGGCCGAGGTATTTGATCCGAAGACTGCCAAGCCCAAACCAGAAGTTCTAAAGCAACATTTTGTTCTTGAAGGACGCATCGATGAGGCAGCAGCGCTGCGCATCATCAACGACGGTGCGCAGCTGCTGCGTGCTGAAAAGACGATGATTGACATCGAGGCTCCTGTCACAGGTATGTTATTTTAATTAAATAATTAGTTATTAAAAAGATATTATTATGATAAAAAATAAAAAAATATATATTTCCATATGTTCTACGCATATTGCTTTTGTTGAGCCATTATTTTTTGTTAATAGCCAAAGCTTAACTAAAAGCCACTATTTTAAGAAAAAAACTGTTATGTTTACTATTATAAGTACCTATAAGATAAAGATATGGAAACCTAGTTTTAAGATTCTAAATGATTTATACAATAAATATAAAATTTAATACTAATTTATACAGGAGATTTCTAAAGCATAAATTTGACAAATTAGTGCTAAAGGCAAACAATGACTAAAAGGAAAAAAATAAACATTAGTTAAACTTTTTACTTGGGAAATAATAAATTATTTTAAATCAAATAAGAACATGAATTTTAGGAACAATTGCCAACTTATAACAAAAAAGATCGTATACTATTTTTGTTACAAAATAATCAACCAAATTTTATTTTACTTGTGCATAATCAGACCTAACATGACTCATAATATTTCTAAAATCATTACGACTATTTTGCGATTTATATATATATATATATATATATATATATATATATATATATATATATATATATATATATATATATATTATATTATATATATATATATATATATATATATATATATATATATATATATATATATATATATATATATATATATATATATATATATTATATTATATATATATATATATATATATATATATATATATATATATATATATATATATATATATATATATATTGAAAAATAAACAGTTTAAAGTATTATAAAATACATCGCAAAATAGTCGTAATGATTTTAGAAATATTATGAGTCATGTTAGGTCTGATTATGCACAAGTAAAATAAAATTTGGTTGATTATTTTGTAACAAAAAATAGTATACGATCTTTTTTTGTTATAAGTTGGCAATTGTTCCTAAAATTCATGTTCTTATTTGATTTAAAAATAATTTATTATTTCTCTAAGTAAAAAGTTTAACTAATGTTTATTTTTTTCCTTTTAGTCATTGTTTGCCTTTAGCAATAATTTGTCAAATTTATGCTTTAGAAATCTCCTGTATAAATTAGTATTAAATTTTATATTTATTGTATAAATCATTTAGAATTTAAAATTGGTTTCCATATTTTATCTTATAGGTACTTATAATAGTAAACATAACAGTTTTTTTCTTAAAATAGTGGCTTTTAGTTAAGCAAAGATAGAAAAATTTATTTCCTAAAAAATTATTAGGAAATAAAAAAGATAACAAATGTTTTAAACAGTAACAACAGTACGTTTTTGTTGATAACCAGGCAGATGTAAAATAACAGAATAATCAAAACTGGACTTAGATCATCTTGAATCGCTCATACAGTCGCTGCGTTGTGGTTTTTGCTTGTATGCATAGATATCATTTGTCACCTACTATGTCTTATACATACATCGCTGTTGACTATCTTATTTCTTAAGTAATTGTTAAAAAAAAATACAAATAATATTACATCCCTATTTTATAACGGTTTTTGAATGATGTGGATTTGAAGTTGCCAAGACATAAATTCTAGATTCATGAAATAACATCGTTGCGACTAGTTTGCTTAGGTAATTAAACTATCAGCACCTTGAGTTGTAATAATAATTGTTTGTGCGTAAGTTGTCATCATTGACAGCTGTTGGTTCTTTTTTTCTCATAACTTCTTCCTATTAAAATCAGAAGGACTACGTTCTTTTTACATGACGGTTTTTCAGTCCATTATGAAAGAGGCGTCACTGATTTCTCAAATCCTAGGATAGGTCGTGTTGGTCCCATCGCTTAGCCACCGCGACTACGGATCTAAACCCGCTAGATTTATTTATGGGGCGACATGTGTATGTGTAGACATTTACCTAATTAATGGGAAAGCCTAATAATAAGGAATAACTCATCCAAAAGATTCGTGCAGCGTTTAATAAAATTAAAAAATTAATATGGGGAACTACACCTGAAACAAGAGCTGCGACGAAGGATTAAATTATGCATGTGTAGGGCGGAGGTTATATTGAGCATCTTTAATAATTGCACTGTCATAACGTTTTTAAAAAATAAATCACATTTTCTCTTAAGCTTCAATTTTCAAACCCAAATAATTTAAGAACCGTTAGGAATTTAAAAAAAAGTGAGTAGATTCATTTTTGCTTAAAATTAAATAATAATAATATCCGAAGAATTTGTCGGATACCTCGGCCGCCACCCTGTATAATAAACAAATAATGATTTAATATTAGTTGTTCCTTTATGTATAATTTCTTTTTATCCGAGTTATGTCTATTAATCTTCATATGAACATTTTAATTTTTAAAACCACCCGATTCGTGTAACTTAAAACGTACATTTCGCATAAAGCGCACCTTTATCGTGGCTCGCCAATGGAACTTTTATTGTCGCCTATAAAACCGAAATTTAAAACCGCTGCGCCTGTCTGGAGCGCTATAATGCAAATTTCTACCATTTGATACTCCAGCACAAACGTTTATTTAAACTTTTGCTAAATTACTAAGATATCATTTGATAGGGTGTGTAATTTATGCAGTGATTTGGACATTTTACTTTAAGGCATTTTGGTTTGATAGGATAAACTCCAAAAAATATCACAAATTTAAAAGCTACAAAAAACAAATTAGGTAATTTAAGCACTTATTTGAAAATTACATCTGCTACAACCATAATTAACCGATGAATTTTTTGAGTATCTTTAACAATATCGTGTTAACTCCTAAGGTTTAAAGCACATTATGGTTAAAGTCCTAGCTAAGAAAATCTGCCAAAGTCACATATTGGCACTATATGACATCGTTAATTTTTATAAATTGCGATTTGTTTTTAGAATAGTAGCATACAGGGTGTCCTAACTCAATTAATACACGAAATATCTGCTCCTGTACAAGGCACAAAAAATGTTAAAATAAAAAATGTTTATTTGGATACATTCTTTTTATTTACAGTACCATATAATATACAAGGTGTCTTAAAAGCATAATTTTAATTGTCAAATGGGTTTTTTAAATAGAACATCCTGTATATTTTAACAAATTTTACTTTATAAAAATTCTACATCCCAAATGTATACCACACTATACGTCAATTATTGCTGGTTTTTGGGATATCAGCAGTATGCTGATATACTCATTAACGATTAAAAGTGAAGAAAGAACACAATATTTTGGTTTAAATTATTTTTAAATTATTCTGTCACCGTCAGAATGACTAATAATATATGAACATGTAATTAATAACCCTCCATGCCGCTGAGCTATAGAAATTTAAAAATAATAAATCAAAGATCCCGTGTATTTTAAATCTTTACACGCTTTAAGCGAGTACTAAATATTAATATTAAGGGCTGAAGTTTTTTTTGAAAATATTTACAACAAAATTTTTATGTTGTGACCGAAAAAATCAACCAAAATCATCAAGACCAAATTATTTAACTACATGTATTTGGCAAGAGATCTGTTACTTTTAGTGCTTATTTTGGGACAATGTTGTCTTAAATTAAACACGAAAACGGAAATAGGCAGAGCGGGACATTGAAAACCTTTCGATTGACAAGGGGAATGGAAAGACTTTCCGTACTTACACTTTGTCTTAGGCTCTTAGGTAACAATTTTTTTACAATTTATGATTATGGGCTTGTTATTGATATAACTGTGTGCATACTTTCACCTTTTTCAAAAAAATATATTACTTACTTAGTTTAATTACCCACAAACCAAAAACTAAGGTGGGTCATTTGTTATAATCGTTTAAACAATCTCGATACAAGAAAAAAAACAAAACATTTAAATATAAAAACATGGTATTTACAAAATGAAACACATGCGATAACCAGTAATATTGTCCTTATTAACGATAAAGATAAAAGCATTTTAAAATCTTAATTAAAATTTAATTTGCGTTTGGGACTCAACAAATTTGCAATAATTAAATTTAATTGTTAGCTACTATACCCAAGTGCATAATTATTTATACAGATAATTAACCATCTCGAATTAAAGTTGAAGAATTTAACTCCCTTGACGACTTAAACGATGTGCTTTGCACACTTTTTATTTCTTAATTTATTACTTCAAATTAAAACAAGCCCTGGGTATAATATGTTTCTTAGCTAATGATTAATTAAGACACAGAACTTGGACGGCTGCTCTAATCAATATTGAGTAGGGGTTTCAGAAAAAAACATACATTAGGCTTATTTTAGCAGACGCATACTAAAAAAATAAATTTTTATAATAAACAAATCTACTTAATTAGTTTACACTGTGTGTTTTTTATACAAAGTGTCTGAAAAGGTCATGTCGCAAATAATAGGTCTGAGGTGAGTGTGAGGCAAAGAAATGTGAGTACTTCATTTCTGTCGCTCTTTGTTGAGTTTCAAAGTTAGAATAAAAATAAAGGTTGTTTTAAAACTGTTATAATTAGTATCAATATAATTTGGGCAACCAAATTTACTTATATAGAACTAACCAGAACTAATTTAAGTCATATTCAGTAAATCGGGATTACACAGCGTAAAACGATTTTTCCAATTCTTGTATGCATTTTTGACGGAGGTTACAAATTTGAGATATTTTTATATATATATATATATATATATATATATATATATATATATATATATATATATATATATATATATATATATATATATATATATATATATATATATATATATATATATATATATATATATATATATATTATATATATTTAAATATTTGAAATCACTGACGAAGATAATATTTTAAAATACCTATTTTATACCAGATGCTAGTGACCGCACTATTAAATATTAGTATTTTATATAATATAAATACTTTTTGAATACCACAAAACTTCATTTTGACAAATAATTATGCAGAAATGTCTTGTCAATTATATTATGGTGACTACAACTAATAGGTGCTAGGGCTAAGTAGTAAGGGAAATCACAATATTATTGGCTTTTTGAGTTTTGTACACCTCAAAAATGTTAAACAAGAAATATTTACTTTTTAATTCGTTATTTACAAAGCGTACCTAAATACATCATTATCCCAGGAGTGAGTTTATTAGCTTTAAATAATTAAGGGAAACACCTTCTAACGTATCACATAAAAAAACCCTAAATATTTTTTATTTACCATGGCAGACAGTTTTTAAGATGGCCGCTGTAAAAAATCGCGCGTAATTTTTAAATCGTCAACTCAGGAACGGTCATTCAGGGAACGTTTCTGAACATGATAACATGTTTTCGAAAGGACAATGACATTTTAAAATAAGTAGGAAGTAGAAAAAGGTTATATTACAAATAAGATGGAGAACTTGTATAGCGAAAAAAAAGAATGTAGTAAACCGCTACTTGATAAAACCGTCATTTTCGGCGGTCTTTACTTAGCATATTTATTACTAAGCGTATGCATCGATTATTTTAAACTAAAATATTTTGAAAACGGTTGCTCCTAGCGTCATCTAATAAGAGTACCTTTTTACGTAAAAATGACTAAGGAATCCATTTCTTTTAACAAAAATGTAAATACAGGGTTGTACAAAAAGTCATGAGCCTTTGAAAGTGAGAATATACATGTGGCTAGCGCCCTCTACAAGTAAGAGCTAAATTAAGAACAAATTCAAATTTCTCATGTCAATAAACCCCCAGGTACCAATTTTCGTTCGGAAATCGGCATTATTTAGGAAATTATGCAGAAAAAACATAAATAAAAATAAAACTTTGACACCCTGTATCTTGAAAGCGAAGCATCTTAGACCACACGTTCATAGGAACTTTTACCTTAAAAATACTTGAAAAATCACTCTCTGAAATATCGGACACTTATTAAATAACACCCTGTATATATATATATATATATATATATATATATATATATATATATATATATATATATATATATATATATATATATATATATATATATAAATAGTTTTTTTATTTTCCAGTTATTTGGCCTTTTCTGCCGCATAAATAGAAAAAAAAATTGTAAAAATTTTTACTGACATTATATTAAATTTAAAAAATGTTCCCGAAGTGATTGCTTTCAGCGAAAGATCCGTCAAAAAAACGAAATTCCCAGAAAAGTACCTACTTAATTTTATGCTTGCTCAATCAGGCTGTTTTTTAATTACAAGCTAATTGACAATTCAAACTACTTATTATGATTATACCTTGCAATTTTTTTACAAAATCAATCTTGAAATTTTCTACCTTGGTGATTTTGTGTCATTTGCACTTTTGTTTAAACCTTGATAGCGCCCACCAAAAATCAGTAAAATCAGTAATCACGGCACACACAGACAATACTTAACAGAAATTAGCCATAAAATAGATAGCGATAGCAAAATAAGCGGTTTCGTGTCTAGCATTAAAATTATTAAATAGACGTCTCGGTTTGCGGCGTTCACCACCAAAATGCCGAAAAGTGACGGCATAAAAGGTTAATTGAACGGCCGCACATTGCCAACACGATATCTTTTGTGCGCCGACAAAACCGAGCGTGACGATCAAACTTTATTGTTGCCGATAAAACTATAATTTCAAAGGGAGGCTTTTGCATGGTCGGTCGGATGGAGACCTATTTGGGTTAAGTTTGAGCAAAAACAAAGTGTTTTTAGATTTAGGGTTTTATGATCACTGGGTCTGTCTTATTTCTTTGAATTAGGAAATTAAACAAAAATTGTGTAAGTTACTCTTTCAAAATTATGAAAGTCTTACGATTTGTCTATCAAAGCATGTTCTAGATAGTACAATTTTAGATATTTAATCTGTTTAGAAAGGTACCCTCAAAGTACTCATGGTTAATGGGTTTTCAAACCAATATAATTTACTTTTGGTTGGTCGGCTGTGCAACCCAAAAATTTAACGGTAATTTATTCTCTTTTTTTAAATTCTTAAGTTTTTTTTCGTAAATTTAAATTCTTAATTTAATGGAGAAAATGAGATATAAGTAAAAATTAAGAATTATCCAAAAATGGTAACCCTTTTCACAGTTGCTGTTTCTGAAACGTAACCACAGACTATCGGTCATTTTAACCGGCTGTCTTTTTTACCATATATGGACAAGAAGAACTATTTTTTATTTATATTGTATACGGATTAGTTTTTCAATATTTTTTATTTTTACGTATTTAGTTTTAAGTATTTGTTCCTAAAACAACAGTACTTAGGTGATGATAAAATTATATTTATTTTCATATTTTCGCCATATGCACCAATAAGCATTTCTGGACATTAAAGAAAAACTTCAGCACGCCATTTTTAATCACAGAAAAAAAAATAAGCCATTTTAAATAAAGTGCATCAAAAAATAATTAAAAATATGGTTTATAAGACTTTTTGTGCTGGTATGTTGTAGCGTGACTTAGGATTTAAAGAAATTTTTTGACCATTTGTAGCGACTTTTATCATTTTAAAAGTTGTTATCGCAAAATATTTTTTACTTTTTGATGTCATCACCATTTTCTTTGTCTTATTCGTTGACCTTGATCTCTGAGTCAGTGTCATGATTCTTTCATTCCTTTCCTTTTAAAATGCTTTATTCATTTCTTATAAATACATAATACATGTCACAAAATTTCAAACATCAAATTTATTTGATTTCTTCTCGTTTTTCCTTATACCTGTACCAAGTTTCATTTTAATATGTCTTATATTACAGGAGTTATTGCTTGTCTAATAAATTCGTTGACACCCGGTATCTGCTTATATTTACAATTTTATTCTTTTTTTAATTATATCGGCAGACAAAACTAATTGCAACTTGAATTTAAAGATAAGTAATGGAGCGCAGTTATCTAATGCCATTAATTTGTAATTTTGTGATACAACCAATTAAAAAGCACGTCAAAAATTATCCCCTCAGTAAGTTTTGATGGATAACTCCTCGGCCCGGCTTGTAAAAAGAAACTCCCAATTTTCATAATAATTTTCAGCCGTCGCATTTCACACAGCTAGTTGAAGTGACATCTTAATAACGCGTCTGGTGGTATTTCCACAAATTAGTGAGTTTTTGAACTGCCTTAATTAGAGTTTGTAGCTTATACGTGACACCAGACATGCAGTGATAAGAGCTTAGACACGAAAATTGCCAAAGGAAAAGTTTTATAACGTTGAGTGAACGTATCCCCTGGTTATAATATAAAGTGTGTCCCACAGGGTGTCAATATTTCAATAAAAGATATTTTGCTGTAATACCATTGATACCAATTAAAATTTTACGATATTTTCTACGACTATTCTGTTCTGTCTAGGCCAATGCCTTCTGCCTGGGAAAATGACTTCATGAAAATATTTTTTTACAAGCCATTTGTCTAGGTAAATAGCATTTGCATATATTTAATATTGTCCAAACTTGTAACAATTCGTCAAACATTCATCCAAACTAACCAACCTGTTTGCGTGCTTCTTTGCCGCCAAAAACCAACAAGTTCCAAATCACCAGCAAATCATTCGCCAAGCCCTTGAAACGACGTCCACGTCCACGTCCACGTCTGCGCTATGTAGCGGTGTATGTGGCGCGGCGAATGGTTGCAAGTTTGGACGCGGCTTTAGACGTACAGTGTGTTTCGCAGACTACAGTAAAAAGTAAAAAACGTGTAATTTCATTGGTTCGAAGCGCTATAGACGGTCATGCAAAACTGTCACATTGGGGCGGTCATAATTAGTTTCCTCTTTGTCCATATGTCTGGATTGCAGCTGACTTTATATATTTTTTTATCTTTTATGACATCTCACGAAGGCTTATGCCTAAATACCAGTGTACCGTAAGTGCCGGGTTACTGGATGTTTAACCCAATATTGTCGTGTTCCGTCAACGTTATCCAAGCACTGAAACATGCAGTTGCATTTCACAGCACCTTTTAGACAACGCGGTAGTGCTACCACGGACGTTATTTTTAAATAACTGCTACCTAGAAATGGCAGAATACTACACAGTGGTTTGCTATTACCAACTGTGAGGTGACGAGCTATTAAAAATCCGATGTCCGAACCCGGATCGCTGCGGTAAGCGGCTGACACGCTAGCCACTACTCCACTGCTCGCCACATGTGTTTATTTTTTAAAGTAGTAAGCCACGGCTATGTGATCTGATCTCACGCTGAAGGGCTATACGTTAATGATTTCGGTTGCCTTTATGTAAGTCCCGTAATTGTAGTTATTTGCTGCACTGTCCACCATAAGACATTGTCATAGGTGACTGTCGGCCTAATGACTGCGACATTAGGGTGTCCGTTATTTCCCAAATGGATTTTTTAGCGATCGCCCTCTAAACTTTTAGTTTATAGCCTAAAAAATATATCCAATGTAAAAATGCTCTGAATTACTGATTTAAACCGTGCCGAAATCATGTTGCTTTTCCCATTTAAATAACATGGGATTTTTTGACTTTTTCCATTTACTTTTTTTCTCAGACACAAATAAATAAAGAAATCTATTTATTGCATATTCTGATGGAAAATTCAACGCTCTACAAAAAGTTATTTTACGAATTTTCGATTATGTTACTCCTTTAGGAGTAATTTAGCGTCAAACGTTGAGATTAAATTGAGTTGTAGACTTCCTCGGAAATTTAATAGTAAACCGGCATTTTTAAATAAAACACTCTGTATATTACATCACTATTAAATAGGAATTCTAAAGAGTTTTAAGAAAATACCACATTTGATATGTATATTAGGGTGGAGTGAAAACTGCATCAAAAAACAAAATTCTTAAATCAATTGGCCTATATGTGGAAAAGCTGCCTAATACAATGGTGTATTCTAGAAAAAAAAGTGGCTCAAAATGTTTTCATCTTCTACTGCCCATTTGACATTGAAATTTCAAACGTATAAATGTATTTTCTTTTTATTGTTGTACCACCGCCCTCCCACCCTTTTATGTCATTTTGTGACTAATTTACATTAAAAACTTGAAGGTATTGACTTTTTGTCTCAAATACTGGCAAACTATCTCTAGAAGCAATTCGTGCTCTTATAAATCCATCCCTTGCTGTATTTCCACATACAGCAACTGACGCTTCTGTTACTAGTTTGATACACCTTTCCACTGCTTGCGTGTGGCATGGAAATACTAATATTTCAATTTCCGCTGGAACATCTGAAATCATTTTTTCCAAATCTTCATTGGAAATACGTTTTGTTAGGGGAGGTTCTGTTATTGTTGTCGACTGCCAGTCAATCATATCTATGTAGTCTTCAGCTTCAAAATTTAAAGCTGGCAATTTGAATTCCCGTATTTCTTGTTGGTTTGCTGTTTTTCTACATTTCAATAATCTTCTGAGTCCTAATTCTCTCACTGTTTTGCGACTATCAGCCAACATAGCCAATAATATATTTTCAGGATGACCAAAATAGCCGTCCCTTTGAATAACTGGGTCTACAATTTTTCTTAAATATTTCGGTAAAAATCTTGATTTTTTAATCATACCAAATAAATGCTGGCTCCCATATCGACATGATGGTTGGATTTTGATTTCAAACCATGTGGTGGCATATACTTTCATGACATATTCTGTTAGAATACTTAGATTTTGTGATGGTTTTACTGTGGAGACATATAATCGTAAAATCCGGTTAGCGGTCGTAAGCCATCTGGAATGAGCCATTTTACCTGGGTTCCTTTTCGACAAGTTGAAAGAGATGCATCCTTTTGAAATGGCATTACAAATTTCATATAGGTATTGTTGGTCGGTGCTAAGTTGATCAGCAGTGATTTTAGGCAAAGTAATTTCTATTCTTTTAAAATTTGTAGGTTGTAAGGTTTCGCATTTTTCTAATTGCTTTCCTATCTCGCCACGGAAGCCTTTTGGACCAGTTGTTTTTCCGTCCAAATGTTGCAACAAATGTCTTAAAGGTAGTTCGTTTGCATGCAATTGACAAACAAACCATTGTAGGGATCGATCCAGCGAAAGCTCAAGCTGTCTAATAATTCCATTCTTAGAACCGGTATTTACTGCTGTGCCATCACATCCTATAGCCTGCAAGTTAGAAACATCAAAATTATGTTCCAAAAATTCTAGAATGCTTATCTTTATACTTTGCGAACTTCCTGATGTAGGGGTCAAATGACCTATGTATTTGGATCCTGGTTCTGAAACAAGCACTATATGCTCCTCAATCTTCGTTTTCTTGGACGAAATTCCTTGTTCACTAGTTTGAACTAACGTCTGATCTTTTCTTCCATCAAAATATATCCCATATACTAATTTAGAACCTTCCTCTTTGTGTTTTCTCTTGAGGTCTACTCGGGCTTTTGTCCTTTCTCTTCGAATTTTGCTGCGATCAACAATTTTCGATGAATCCTCTGAAGTAACTATTCCCATATCTTTTAATGCTGCACTAACAAGAATTGCTGCTGCCCGATCTGAAACACCCGTTCTGTCACATGCCTGTGCTACACTTGGTAGTTTTATTCTCATCTGAGAAGTTGAAGGAGTATTCACGATAGCTTCTGCTTTAATAGCATTTTCTTTTGATGAATTGCTGCTTGAATTCTCTTCTTCTAGATTCGATTGCACTGATTGGTATGGTCTCCCTCCTGCAGATTCTTTGTACTGTTCATAACTAATCCGCCTTTCTTCTGTTTTATTTTTACGCTTCCATCTCTTTTCGAGTACTTTTGTAGTTTTTTGATCAACTGTACCGATAAACATTTTTCGCGAGGTTCTCTGGTCGGCTAGAAATTCACGTTCAATTACAGGCACTTTTGTTTTGCAAGAACAGCTTAAAAAGTCTTTACATTTGCATAAAGATATATCAAAAAGTTTCTTCTCAGCCAATTCTCTAAACAAAACAACCTGTTTTGAATTATTAATTTTACCGTCCTTTTTCAATCGTTTCATAATATTACGATATTTACTGTGATATTCTCGAATTTTATGTAATATTTGTTGGTCTGATACAACACAAATGGAACTTTTCTGCCACAAGTTTTTAAGTCTTTTATTAAAGGGGAACACACATCATCGGCGAAACTAGGTCTTTGTTTATTTTGTTGTTGTACAAGTTCTTGTCGAAGATATAAATAATATTTTATAACATCCGCGTAGGTCGGCAACACATTGTTCTCAAATGGTTTTGGTAAACCAAACACAGGGCACAATGAATCACGTCGCGTAAAAGACATTTTTTGCATACGAGCGCAATGACGCCAACTGCTCTAATGCTGCAAAGCAACTAAAACAATTCGTCAATATAAATCAGCCCGTAGACCATTCGTGACTCTACGACCTCAACCGATTTGTTGCGAAGGAGTTCGTGGACACAGGTTTGCCTCGTTGGCGCCGAGCTGGAGTCAAAACGCACGCAGTATTTTTTGCAAGGTCGTTATATTGGGTCGTTATTTAGTTCTGAAAACGTTTTCTAATACTTCTATTACGTAAACATTCAGTAATAACATTTGATAGGATATTAGCGACAGTAAAACAAAATAATTTTTATTTTTTTAATATTGGGTAAATGCTAATTTTCAAAGCTGTTTGGGCAGTACAAGTTTTATTTTGATTGACCCCAGATTTTTGTGGTAAATACTGGTAGTAAAGGGCAAGTTTTCCACATATAGGCTTTACGGAATTATGAAAAAAATTTTTCGCTCCACCCTAATGTATATCTCTTATTGGAATCGGATATATGGCCATTTAAATCTAAAAAATAGTAGATATAGTGTTTGTTTTTTCTTCGACACTAAACTTAGTGCCTATAGCTTAGAACTGAAGATATAATGGAAACTTAACATAGTTTTCACATTTAAATGGCCATATTTTTTAAACTATAAGAAATACAAATATTAAATGTGATGTTTTCTTAAAGCTCTTTAAAATATATATTTAATGATAATGTAATATACACAGTGTTTTATATAAAAAATGCCGGTGTATTATTAATTTCCCAAAAACGGCCACAACTTAATTTTATCTCAACATTTATCGCTAAATAACTCTTAAAGGAGTGACTCAATCAAAAATTAAGAGAACTTTTTTGTAGAGCGGTAAATTTTCACCACTTCAGACTATGCAATAAGTAGATTTTTCCATCTATTTTTGTCTGAGAAAAAAAATTAAAGGAAAAAGTCAAAAAATCCCATGTTATTTAAATGGGAAAAGCAACATGATTTCGGCACGGTTTTAATTAAGAATTAGGAGCATATTTACATTAAATATATTTTTTTACTATAAACTAAAAGTTCAGGGGGCGATCGCTAAAAAAATCGATTTTGGAAATAACGGACACCCTACTGTGACATACGACCAAAATATGTAACATCATTTTACGGCACTGAAAAATAATAATAAAGCTTTAAAGTGCCCAATTAAAGCAATATACCAAGCTAGACACTTAATTGCCATAACTGCACAGACATCACACTACTATATTGTCGTTTTTAGCGGGTTATGCTAATTATCCTACAGTGAATATATGCATTAGACACGCTACACTGGTTCAATTAATGCATATTGTTCTTGAAGCAGTTGAACAAATTTATGCATTACAATGGTTTAGTTACAATTTCTTAGTGTATCGGCTAATTGGATTGTGTAGAGAACAACAAAAAATTGTTTGAGCTATAGGATGAATATTTATAAAACATGTATTGTTTAAGGGTTTAATTCCAAATTAAATTAAATTTCATTCATATTTACTACCTTAAAAAAAATCCCTGATCGGACGGAAATCTACATATTTCCAATATGGTTTATTACCTCCAAAATGCATTACTGTTGTAGGTGGAAAGCGATGTATTTTTTTGGCCATGTCCAAGAATTTTTTTCCGGACGTCCACTATTTTCTATGTTTTCAATATTTACTGATGACTTTCGTTAAAGTCAATTAATGTTACCTGATAATGTGTCACCATAGTTACGTATTATACCGAGATCAAATATTTTTAATTGGAGAAGTAGTCCATAATGCTGTGGCGTTGTAATGTAATTGACAAATAAAACTACTGTCTTTCACCACTAAATGCTCTTTATTCTATGTCAGGTATTCAAAATTTCAGAGGGACATGTTTCGACCATAGAGATGGTCATCATCAGCCCAAACACAACCTCAATTAGTTAAAGCAACACTTTTAATTTTTGAATAACTTACCCAAAAAAGGAAGCGAAAAAGTCCTCAAAAGAGATTAGAAAAAGTTTAACATTTGAAGGTATAAAAGATGAAAAAATGGGGTTGCGTTAATGGAAAAAGCCTACATTTGGTGGTGGTTATTTAGAACAAGACAAAATTGTTTGGGCCCAAACAATCTAAAACAAAGAAAAAATTTTTGCTTTAATTTTTGTCCAAGAAACAATCTTGTATTTAGTCAAAATCGCTAAAGAAAACCTCCAACATTCATTCTTATATATTAGGAAACAGGGGTTGGTACTTACGCCCTATCGGGCAGTCTTATATTTTCGGTCTCTAACACTACTATCATAAATATGCTGTTGCCTTGTTTTAATTTTATTTTGTATTATGTTTTTGCTCTATGAATATCAATGTATACTTGACTGTTTATACAATTGACTATTTGATATTGTTTCTTTACGTTCTACTTTGTATAATGATTGGCTTTAAAATCCTGTGTAGCCAAAACACAATCCTAAATTTCCAAGTGCCTTGGGGTGGGTTTACATCTGACATTTGTTGCGTGGTGTTTGTGTCGGGCGGGGACTCTGGCTGGTGTAGACGGTGAAAGTTTCTGTCTTGAGGATGGTTGAATGCATTGCGTGTGAAAGCCAAAAACCGAAAGTGGAATGGAATATAATACTTTTTTGACCGTTTGCATTGGCCGGAGCTTTTGTCCGGCACGAATTATCGTGCGGTGGGTGTCGGGTGTAAACCCACCATTAGCTGTCATTTGGTGGTCAAAATCCATCTCAGTTCTAGAAAATCCTCCACTAGCACGTGCCGTTTGAGTTTTTTAGGGATAATTTTTCGAAAGATATAGAATGAGAGGGAAAAGAAAAAAATTTCTCAAGAATCCTTACAGGATATTTATTTTTTAGGAAGTTTAGGAATATGTAATTTTAACTTAACTTTAACTTAATCAAAACTTAATGTAACCGTAAGTACCAACCCCTGTTTCCTAATATATAAGAATGAATGTTAGAGGTTTTCTTTAGAAATTTTGACTAAATACAAGATTGTTTCTTGGACAAAAATTAAAGCAAAAATTTTTTTCTTTGTTTTAGATTGTTTGGGCCCAAACAATTTTGTCTTGTTCTAAATAACCACCACCAAATGTAGGCTTTTTCCATTAACGCAACCCCATTTTTTCGTCTTTTATACTTTCAAATGTTAAACTTTTTCTAATCTCTTTTGAGGACTTCTTCGCTTCCTTTTTTGGGTAAGTTATTCAAAAATTAAGAGTGTTGCTTTAACTAATTGAGGTTTTGTTTAGACTGATGATGACCATCTCTATGGTCGAAACATGTACCCCTGAAATTTTGAATACCTGACATAGAATAAAGAGCATTTAGTGGTGAAAGACAGTAGTTTTATTTGTCAATTAAATATTTTTAATGTTTTTAATTAAAAATCAATAAAAAATATTTTTGCTCATTTAAACAACAATTAAAGGATTATTTTGAACGGAGAAAAATAGA
This sequence comes from Listronotus bonariensis, assembly GCA_014170235.1. Taxonomy (NCBI): domain Eukaryota; kingdom Metazoa; phylum Arthropoda; class Insecta; order Coleoptera; family Curculionidae; genus Listronotus; species Listronotus bonariensis. The sequence goes on along the minus strand of JACEGR010006406.1, from coordinate 30,219 downwards.
ATGTGCAAATCTTAGGAAATGCATATTTGCGATCTTTAGTGGTTACTTGACGCGGCTAAAGCATTCTTTAGCAAACTCCACCATCGTCCCGAAATATATCGCTTTTTCTACACGTAAAGTCTCCGCGTTTAGTAAAGAAGCCACCGACGTCATCATTATCTGTGCGAAATCTCCTTTATCTCTCTTTCAGTGGCGGTTTCGTGGGCTTTGTATCGTTACCCAGGGAGTAGGCATTTTAAAGTTTTGATTTAAAAAATAAATTACATTTTAAATACGGGTTAAGGAAATAACAGGAGATTTCGCGCAGATAATGATGACGTCGGTGGCTTCTTTACTAAACGCGCGGACCCTACTACAGTTATTTTAGTCCTATTAGTGCAATATCTAACCGATTTAATAACGCATGTCCCAGGAAGTGTAAATGTTGACAGTAAATATGTAATACAATTTTCTTAAATTGCCACAACAATTTTATTACTAACTGAATGTATAAACCAAAATAAAAATGTATTTAAAAGATGCAAACGTATGTATTTAAATGGTAAATTTAAATACTTTAGGTATTAAAATACAAAAAAAACTATGCTTGGTTGTCAGTGATCATCCGCGCATCATCGAAACTAATATTTATATAGAGTTACGTATTAAGTTAAATTTTCTTGCTAACCGTATTCGTCGGAGTGGTTTAAACCGTATTCGAAAATAACGATATAAAAATGAGAATCAAAAAAAGAAGGTTTTTAAACTATTGCGTCACAGCGCAATAAGCTTGTAGGTTATGATTATGATTTTATTTTTTAGGGTTAATATGTACTTTAGTACACCGAATATAAATTTTTTTCACTTGCCATGTACATCCATGGTAAAAGTTTACAAAAAATGGCCCTAACAAAATTTTTAATAAGTTTGATACATACTCCTGCTCGACAAAGATAACTATATTGTTTTTAAACCATTGTCCGCGATGTATTTAAACACGGTATTTAACCGTGTTTAAATACGTGACGTATGTGACGTCACCGTTTAGCAATAAAATGTAATGTTTTTAAAATGCTTTGAACCGTATTAACAACAAAAAATGGCTTTAGACACTCCGCATATGGGTTGGTGAAACAGCGACGAGACCAAGATTCGACGAACTTTCGACAGTATGTACGCATATGTTCGTGTTTGAAGTAGCGACAACCGTACAGAGACGAGCATACGTTTAATGGTTAATTTTAAGTATATTCTCAACCAATGAAATCATATGTCAATCGGAGAGCGCCGATGTTTCCCGAAACCGATTGCGACGGGGCAAAAAGTACCCCTTTGGATTATCCCACCGGGTCAAAGAGTGCCCAAATAGAGCTCTCTAAGATAAGTTTGAAAAACCCTAAATTCTACCAAACATTATTTTACAGACAAAAAATAAAATATGTTCTTACCTGACAGGTTGACTTGTTTTGCTATTTTATTCCAAGCTCTTTCTGTGTAATCTTTTTCCAAATATTCTTTTAAAGTATAATTATAAAGTACAGGACTTTATTCAACCTCCACGTTCACGTAAACAAATCCATCTTTGATACAAACATTTCTTAACGTAACACTACGTGTGGAGGTGTCACAATCACTAAAATATCAGACAAGATGTCAAGTAAACAGTTTTTTAGATGTTTAAATAACAGTGTTAAGAAAACCTTAATAATTAAACCAAACTCTCAATAAAAATTAGTAAAATCAATTAAGTATTCCAGAATATTACAGACACGAGAAAGTCATGATTGATGAAAGGTTTTAACGTCTAAAATTTTAAAAAATATATGTAAAAAATACGAAAAAAATACAAACCATATCTTTCATTTTAAAAGTAATAATATATACTACTGAAACAAAATGAACTGCATTGGACCAATAATCCTTTTTTTTGTGTAGCCCCCTGTTTGTCATTTTTAGGTATTTAAATCTGCTAAGCAAAACAATTCGCATTGGTCCAAAAAGTCAACAAGTATAGTAACAAACAACATATTTAAAAAATAAACATTTATTTTTTAATGATAAATTTTGCTAAAATTTAAATATTAAGTTAGTGTTCAGTGAAAGATAACATTTTAAAAATTAAATCATTAAGGTAGTATACAGAAAAACAAGTTTTAAACAAAATTAACTTATTTGCATAATTTTATGCACTTCCTAAATACTTCCTTATAATTTTCCCCAAACAGAAATGGCTAAATTACCCTAATTTATCTCTGTTCGCACCCTAAATTAACTAAGCCTTCCTTATATTAATGTTGGCACATTTTTAATTTTGATGTTTCCTGCAATAGGTAGTCTTAAAAGTAATAATATTACTGTAGGATCTTATTTGCCAAGACTTATTTTTATCAAGATAGATATCGAAATAAAACACTTAAGTAAACTAAATTAGGGTGTATTCATCAAAGGTTAGGATAAATAAGCATAAGTTGTAAGGTTCAAAATCAAACAATTCAGCACAATTGCACATCTTAGTCTCTTATCAAGGCGCTACGCTATCGTCACGTCGACATATAGTCTCTAGTGAAGCTGGTCACGCGTCACCAATATGGCCGCACTTTTCATCAAATATAGTCTGCGTCGCTGTCGTCCGCAGGCGCGTCTTGCCCGGCACCGTTAAATGCGTCAAAACTTCTTCCTTGGCTGCTCCGTACCGCTTGATCCCGCCACGTCTATGTACTCTTAACGTCTTAAGCGCGACTGACTAACTGCACCACGTCTCTATACTGCGCAACGTCCGATGCTCGACTGACTAACTGCACCACGTCTCTGTACTGCGCAACGTCCGATGCTCGACCCTAGAAAAGGACCCCTAATTTTCTATACACAGAAATAAGAAGATATGATCTTGCGCAGGTGGGCGGAGCTTCGCTGTGCTTTTGCTACGTCATGTGGTGACGAATTTAGGTTAAACGTGCGGATGAAAGTGCGATTTGTTGAGAGATTTGTGTATTTCAAACGGTTTAATCTGGTTTTATAAATATTTTTTCCAAAATGCGTTGATCAGTGGCGATGTGTAATACAAATAATCAAAACAAAAGTTACAAGGACATAATGTTCTTTAGATTTCCAAAAGATGAAAGTCTTCAGAAAATGTGGGTGAACGTTTGCAAACGAAAAGACATTATAAATGTTAAATATGCACGCGTTTGTTCTAAACATTTTCCAGAGGATTCTTATAAAAGAGACTTAAAGGCTTCAACGTATAAAATAGTTTCGTAACGGCATAAAGTTACAACAGTTGGTGCTATCGGTGACTACCACATTCGGTAGCATACAACAACTTTACAATAAGACAAATGGACCCATAATTTAAATGTTCAAGAAATTTGTGTATGGCAACTGCTTTTGCTTCTTAAAAAACAAGATTCACATTCACTAACCAGAACTAACTTTATTTTTAATAATTCAGCAAAATTTTAAATAAAAAAAAATAATTAAATGAGGATCCGTTATCTGAATGTTTACATAAAATTATCAAAATTTTTATTTAGTATCATATTTTTTTATTAATGTTTTACACATTTTTTACGTACACATATATTTAAATAAAAAACGTAAAACCAGGTAAATCACGTAAAAAAGGTGTAAAACACGAAAAAAATATGATGCTTAAATAAAAATTAAGTTCATTTTATATTACATTTTAGATATGGGATTCTTATTCAAATCTAAAAACTTTTTTATTTTACGTTTTGGTAAAATATTAAAACTAAAGGCAGCTTTCTTGATCCCTTTTCAAATTTTTGTAGTTTTTGGAGCCCCTCTACAAAGAAAAACAAACTTCTCAATGTGAATCTTTTTTTTTTAAGAAGCAAGAGCAGTTGTATACACGACTTTCTTGAGCATTTAAATTTTTGTTCCATTTGTCCCATTGTAAAGTCCATCCGTGTACGTATGTACTGTAGACTTACAATTTGATTTTATGGTTATTTCCAATGAATTACTATGAAGTAATTGTAGTAGTCATAATGTTATGTGTTTAGTTGATTGTATATATATTTTTTAAATAAAATTATTGAAAGCCTTCTTTAGTGTAACTTTTATTTTTAAGAATTCAAAAATAAAAAATATGGTAAATTTTTACAACTCAATAGCAAACAGAATCACTCGTTATAACATATAACATAAAAATTTAAAGAAAAGTTTTTTCTTGCCAATGAACGAGTTTGCATATTTGAATAATATTTCTAGTACTAAACATTTTTTCTTTAAAATATTTTTCAATATTGTCAAAAATAACAGTACTTTTCTCCCGAAGAAAATTCATATTTTTTGAGATACCTCGTATACCACTCAAAAAAATTCATAATTGTTGCTTGCATTTTAGGTTTGCAGAACTTTTTATGGGGAATAATTTTTTTCGTAAAATTAATAATAAAAAGTTGCCCATATGTATGTACACAACTTAGGCGCGGACACACTGTATATTAGAATTATTAATTTTCTATACTTTCCTTCAGTTTTTTCCCAATATTTATTCATTGTATGATAGTTAATAGACTGATAGTTTGATGAATGTTCCATCCAACAGTCGGTAAACATTTTTCTCCTAAGAATGTAAATATAATTTAACATTCAACAAAAAGTTTTATTTTAAACAGAAACGAGAAATTAGAAGTACACATTAACGACTTTAATCTATAAAGAAAAAAGAAATAACTAATCTCTATAATATACCAACTAAAAATAAATTAAACAGTGTTAGAATCCAACATCACCGACGAAAGATATGTATTACTGTTGAGTAAATAAAAATTCGTCACCACATGACGTCACTGCGCGAACCAGACAAATTTAAGCTCGCTATAAATCATATCTTCTTTATCTTTATATCATGTGCTCTACCTATGTCACAAATAATAATAAATAAGTCACCGCCGTACCTATATCGTAGGGTTCGATTTCGTACTGACATTCATAATATAAATATTAGGTTTAAGGGTAAACTTACAATTCCAGCTCATAGCACTGCATTATTTGAACGGTCTTTTTCTTATTTTGTGGCCAAGCACTTGAATAATCTTTTCAGAAGATATTTTCGAAATGTCTAATAAAAGGTTTTAAGCGGTTCATTCTAGGGCGTCTTTCGGGACGTAATAGGTAGGTCTCTAACAGCATTTAGATGTATTTTTTTTTTTTAATAGTTTTTAAATGTATTTTTAAAATTTTGAATTTTTGTTTTCTTTTAAATTTAGCTTTGTAACTTACTTTATTTAGTTTAGTTTTTTCTTTTCGGGTTAGTTGAACAGTCGATAGATACTGTTATCTGTCGAACTGAACCTCGCCTTTTTGTACACGGCAGGTATGAAATAATTATTTTTTAATTGTATTTTATTATACTAGTGTACAAATAAAGACCTTATTATTATTATTCTTATTATTATTATTATTTAAATACAACGATATATCACACTTAACATTTATGCTACGTTTCAAATCAAAAAAAAACACCATCCACTATTTTTTCCATTAAAAACTATGTTTTTATTCCAAACGATTTTGGAAAATTCCATTTGAAGTTAGGTATGCATCCATTTATTTCTATTACTACTTATTATTATTATTCCTTTTATTAAATTATTTATTTATAATTTAACTAACAAGCCATAAGAATTAAGGTAATTTACATACATTTACTTATACGTAGTAATAAAAGCATTTAATTTAATCAAACGCCTCTATTAACTTTATCGTAGCCTGTCATAAAAATACATGCATACTTACCTGTAAACGGAAATTTTGCAGGTAGGTAAGTATAAGGTTTGGGGGAAAATCGTTTTTGTAATGACAAAATGGTAAATAATGATGGTTCAAAACCTCGCATAAATGTTAAGTGTGATAAATCGCTGTATTTAGAATTAAAATACGAGTGTATTAAGTTTAAGACCAAATATTAGGAATAATAATAAGTAGTAATAGAAATAAATGGATGCATACCTAGCTTCAAACGGAATTTTTCAAAATCGTTTGGAATAAAAACGTAGTATTTAATGGAAAAAATGGTGGATGGTGATTTTTTTGGTTCTGAAAGGTAGCACAAATGTTAAGTGTGATATATCGTTGTATTTAGAATTAAAATATGAGTGTATTAAGTTTAAAACCAAATATTCCGTCCATTTAGGAAAACAAAGTTAATGATGGTAGCTCAAAGACGAAACGTCGCATCTTAAATTTAGTGACATCATTTTATAGATCAGGAAAAGTGGCAATGTTATAGTGTCCTTAGTTTTAAAATATCTCTTTACATAAACCGAGAAAAAAAAGTGTTTCTGAAAAATTTCGGTTTTTATCGGATAATTCCGGAACGGCTACAAATTTTTAAAACGGAATATTGTTTAGCATAAGAATGCGCAACTTTGCTCCCAATTTAATCAACCCTGTATCTCTTACCGTTTTCCAGATCCTAATGGTGTTCCTCGAATTTGTAACAGCCTATATATGTGGGTATCGCTGGGAGTTTTTTCAAATATGTTAATATTTCTAATTTTTAACCGACTTTAAAAAATAAAGTTTTTAATTATTCTGTATGTTTTTTTTGTATGTATGTTAGGCGATTACTCCGGCGTTTGTGGCCCGATTTTAAAAATTCTTTTCCTCCTTCCTAAGGGTAAAATGTAACCTTTTTACCGAACTAAAAGAGGTACTAGTAGTGTTTTTTAGTGTATGTTTACCGATTTAATAGTAATAATAATAAAATAATAATAAACTAAAAGCAAAAAAAAATAAACCGACTTTAAAAGAAAAATAATAAAACTTATTAAAAGTTAAAAATAATAAAAAACATTATGTGCTAAACTACCCGATGTTAATAACTAAATAAATAAAAGATTTTTATACTTTAATACCATGTGTTATTAGATATTACCAGACTTCTTTTTTATTATTATGTTTTATTATTTTTAACTTTTTAGTGAGTTTTATTTATTGTTTTTTGAACTCGGTTTATTTTTAAAAATATTTATTATATAAAAATAAATCAGCCGTTTTTTCCAAAAATCGCGTTTTCACTACAAAGTGGTCCCAAAAAGTAAAAAATTTAGACTTCGAAAAACCTTTCCAGGGTTATCTGGGAAAAATATTTATCTAACGAACGAACCTAATTTTTTTCACATGATCCAGTACCGAGATATGTATGATGGCCACCACAATTCACCTTTTTCGAGACGAAATGGTTGCTGCCATTGTCTTATTTAAGTGTATAATTGGCTTTAATAAATAAATTTTACCTGTGTCGTCAGAAAGAAAATCATAAGAATGTAACTTTTGGGCACGAAATATCCCCACCGTCTTCGTACTTCATACTACCTACCGTTAAGTATTGACATTAAATCTTTTGGTTTTGGTTTCCATGTCTATTCTGTTTATGGATTTCAACATATTTTGGGAAATATAACTAGTAAATGGCAATTAATATACAGGGTGTCCGAAAGGGTACGGTTGTAAATGAGGGGCATAATAGAATGAGTCAAAATAATGTTAGTACTACATATAAAAAAAATCTATCGCGATTCGTCAGGGCAACTAAATAACGCTATGCCAATGTTTCTTATCATAGGTAAACGGAAGTTTAGTAAGTCGGGATTGTACAGGAATAGACGTTTTTTTTCATTTTTATATGCAGGTTTACTTTGTTTAAATCGATATCTTTTACCGTTTTTTATAAACTCGCATTTTAAATATAGGCGTACTAACATTTCGTAGGTAATAAAAATTCCATATACATAATTAAGAAAATCATTTAAATATGTTAAAATTAATTAAAAACATTTTTTTCTGTAGTAGAGTTCAAGGGGCTCACAAGAACCGCTTTAGTAATCTAACCATATTTTAATGATTTTCTTAAATACATGTAATTTTTTATTACATACAAAAAGCCGGGATGTCCGTATTTAAAATGTCATTTTCTAAAAAGCGGTACAAGATATCGAAACAAATAAGGTATACCTTTTTTGTGGAAAAAAAGAAATCAAACGGTCAAAGCAAAAATGTCAAATTCGTCATCTCTCCTTAAAATGCATACTTTAAATGAGAAAAAATCGTCTCCACCTGTATAATTCGGACTTTCTGAACAGGTATACCTATGAAAATTAGCGTTAATATGAACTTATTTTGTTGTATAAATAGTATTGGTACTGTGGCAGCACTACAAAAGTTATCATTGAAATAAGTTTATTTATTGATCAATATCTCTCTAAAGAAGTGGGATAGAACTTTTCTTTATATGAAGTACAAACATTATTTTGGCTCACTCTATCACCCCTATCATTTACGACCCTACCTTTTCGGATACCCTGTATCTTTGTATTATATAAAAAAAAATAAAACCGAAAATTGCAGTTTGTTTCTGAAAACACTGTACCAGTTTGCAAAGCCATGATAACAATTTTCATCGCTCTGGTTAAATATTTATCTCTAATCTTTTTAAATCCACTGTAGAATAAAAAAGACAAACAATGAAAGTTACGCATAGAAAATTCGGTAAGCGGGTCGTACCATAAACATATCTGGAAAAATTTAGTACTGTAAATGTATGTTTAATATATGTATGTATGTATGTGTATATTATGTACTGTTTTACATCATTTGTACATAGAAATGATTATTTGTGTGTCTACTATGTAAATTTATAGACCAGTGTTTATTGTATCATTGTAATTTGCGATTTAATCCTTGTGCCTACATAGTTTTTTTTATGGTGTAGACTTTCATTGGAAGTCAATAGGTTTTATTGATGTTTGAGTTTAATATTTGAGATTTCGGCTAAAGTGTTTGGATATCTTTGGTTTATACTCGTAGTTTAATTATGAAATGTAAGTTAGAGGTAGTGACCGACAAGCAGAGTTTTTTATCAAGCCATTTTAAAACCCAAGATGGCTTCAAAGGTGTTTCATAGAACTACGAGGATTTTTACGACTCAACATAGTCAGGTATTTCACACAATTTTTTTTTATTAATGATATTAGATGGTTTAAGCCAAGAAGTTGTGTTTTTATTTAGGAACATTATTTAAAGGTTTAAAGTTAATTTTCTGGTTCAACATATTTTTCCTTAAGGACAATAAACCTGTTTGTTTTATTGATGCCTAAAGCAAGAATCCAAATTATTGTCAAAATACGGTTTTACGACTGCTATAACTTTTTCGTTGTATTGAAAATCGTTTTCCATTAATGAATTTCTGAAGATGTGTAAGCAGCCAGTCAGAGTGTGTTAAATCTGGCGAATAGAATAGTAATTAAATTTATTTGCGCCTTGGTTTTCTGAACAGTGTTTATAAAATGTGTTTTTTCTCTTCTGTAAATAAGCTTTTTTCTGCTTTACATCCAGCTGTTCCAGAAAGTTACAGTAATAATTTGAGGTAATTATTTTTCGAAAAGGAATGAACAAATAAAATTTTGTTGCATCCCAAAAAACTGAAGAGTGGAAATGCTAATTGATCTACCAAAATAAACATTTTTGTTTTTTGTCTATCAATACTATGTGACAGCTTCAATATTCTTTCCTCATTATAAACCAAAATCGAGAATTTTCGTACAGAATATTGTTGGACGCCTCATTGAAACGAAGCTATTCACAAAGATTCATCTTGATAGTAATTATTTTTACATTAAGTATAAGTACCACGCAGTTTGAAGGACAACGTGGGTGTTAAATTATATAAATATTATTTAATCAATATAGAAAAATCAGCTGGTTAATATTTACTGATGACATGACTATGACATCGTTAATCATACGTGTTAATGGTGGGGGACTTTTGGATGAAACCTTAAATTTTGTAGGATACATATTTTTTCAGTTTATTTAGATACTTATCTTAAGAATTAACAGAGAAAATACCTGTTAGTATTTTTTTATTTTCGTCAAATCTATATGTTTCATCCCTGCTACCCCTTTAAGCTACCACCAACGAAAATTGTTGTAAGGAAAAAAATTGGGTGTCTCGTCAAAAGAAAGTTACTCACGAAAAATTAGCTTGTTTATAATAAAGGGTAAACATGGGCCAGGGATCCCTAACTATTAGCACTTTTACTTTACAACTGATGTTAATAACGAGGGGTGTGCGAGTAATTCGAACTTACTAAATTATTCGTATCGAATCGAATAATTCTTAAATTTGAATTATTCGAAAGTTCCCGAATAATTCAAAAAGAATTCGAATAATTTAAGAAATTTCGAATAATTCGATTTTATTTCAAATAATTAGATTTTTTTAATTATTATGAATTATTAAAGTAATTGCGAATTTTCGAGGATATTAAATTTCTGTGTGTGTGTATAACCTTTTTTCTCATAATATTTTTTCAAAAGTAAATTAAAAATTATAAATGTAAAATGAATTGGAAAGATCTCTTGCTATTATAATATAGTATCTAGATTTTTTTGTTACTGACTGAGATAAATATATATTAAAATTAAGCAATTGTCTTCTTCGGATAATTAATTTTTAATCAAAAAGGATATAATGGGTCAGTAGAATATTTTGATGCCCGATGTTATGGAATCTCAACTGGATAAAATAAAGAATCCATTTATATTTTGATAATTAGTGAATATTCTTAAATTATTCAAAAATTTTCGAAGTATTCGAAATCTTTCGAATTATTTAAAATTTTTGGAATTATTCGAAGTTTTTGAATTTTCGTCAAATTTCGAATAATTCGTAATTCGAATTATTTGATTCGAATCGAATATTAATATTCGATTCGAACGATATTCGCACACCCCTATTAATAACCTTTTGGCCATTTCTGGACCTTTATAGTCTTTTTTTAATTCAGGTTCATAGTAATTGACCCATATAATATAATGAAACGACTCACAAAATGGAGGTATCACAATAGACGTAATGTCGTCTAAAAAGTTGGGTGAGCGGTGCCTAGGTGACTTACCCCTTGATTTAAGTATACCTAGTGGTTCTCTATCCTGCATAAAAAATTTTATTAGAAAAACGATCATTGGTGATTTTCCCCTAAAATCGAGTTACAAATTAATATGATTTGTTGTTATTTTTATATGGTGGTTAGATGAGTTTTTTTGTTGTTTCGTTTATCCAAAGTTAAATAATAATATCCACGTGAAGAAAGTCGTATAAAGTTTTTTAATACACGTTATATTAATTTTTTCAAAAAGCGCCCCTTACGGCTCGTGATTTTGTTGTAAATACAATCGAAATATTTTGCAAGCAAAATTTTCATGCTTATCATACTATACAGCGTGTCTTCAAAGTTCTTACCGAATGGAAAACTTTAATTATAAACTTATTTAAAAAAGTGCCTCTTCATAAAACCTCCTGCTTGATGAGAAAATACATTTCCACAAAAATAAATGTATGGTAGATTACAGGGTGGCTTAAAAAGACTTGTTTTCAAATTAATATACAGGGTATTTCCTGACTACATTACGAAACTTTAAAGGGTGATTTCTTATGTTATTCTATGAAGAAAAGTTATTTTATAAATATCTGAAATGAGCCAGATACGAAAACACTATATAAAAACCAGAGGCGTACATTTCTCTCTGAATAATATTGGATGTGGTGACCACTAAGACGCCACTGGACCCAATAAAGTCAATCTAGTTAGAGCTTTATAAGCGCTTTATTACATCAAACAAACGTACAAAATTTAAACCAAATCTGTTTAAAAGTATTTAAGATATTTATAAAATACCGACTTTTTAAAAACTTTAACGTGCTGTATCTCAGAAACGAAGCAACTCCGGGCATATGTTTATAGGAACTTTTTTTATAAAATGACATAAGAAATCACTCTTTAAGGTTTTGTACCGTAGTTAGGAAGTACCCTGTATAATAATTTGAAAACAAATCTTTTTCAACCACCCTGTATATCTAACATACATTTATTTTTGTGGAAATGTATTTTCTCATCAAGCAGGACTTCTTGTAAAGAGGCACTTTTTCTCGTAAAGTTAACGATTTAAGAGTTTTCCATTTGGGAAGAACTTTCGAAGACACTTTGTATACCAGGGGTCGCCAACTACTTTCATTAGGGGTCTGTTTTTAAAATTACGCGACTGTCGCGGTTCAGAAAGAAAAACAACTCCTGGGCCGAAAGCGTTCAGCGATGGCGCATACTCTCCCCACTCCTCGCACTTGCCGAAACTCGCCTTCACTCGCCTTACACCACGTTTCGCGCCAGTTCGTTGGCGAGTCGACCAAGCAAAGCCATCGCGAAAAAATGCTTACTCAACATGGTCTGTACAAACTGGGTTGGCGTTCCGGATCCGAATCGCGGCTCCGCCAGTTGGTGACCCCTGTTATATACAAAAAACACCAACTAAGAAACCATAGTTACCGAGTTTGTAAACCAATGCAATATATCATATTATTTGGCGTTGTAACCATGATGGACTTTTTAAAGCAATGCCAAAAATGTTTTGGTAAAGTATTTTTCTCAAACAAAAATGAATATTCTTATTTGAAAGGACAAATTATGCTTAGACCTGTTAAAACAAAATGATAAATTTGATCAAAAACACCCATCCTGATATTTTTGTCAAAATATTTTTTCTTCTTCTATTCTTCTATTTCAAATGATTGATTAATCAAAGTCAGAACACAAAATCAATAGCAATTTGTTTGTTTCTAAAATTAAATTAATTAAGTTAATCGGTTTTTAATTATATTTAAAGAAGTTTTATGTTTCTCGATTACTATATATTCTGTTTATAATTTTAAAGGATTTTTTAATAGATTATTTAAAAGAAAACAATTCTTTTCGATTATAATTATTTGTTTGTTCATCTCCGGTTTAGTTCTTTTAAATTGTAAAGTGTTATCCAAATAAGGAATTAATTTAATAATAAAAAGTAGTGAGAGTTAAAACAGAAGGAAGGTAGTTTTTGAGAATTCGTTTCTATTCTGCATAATTGGCATAAGTAGGGTTACTTTATAGGTCTGTTCGCAGAGAGATCGCAAAGTAGTCGGCGCCAATCAGATTTTATAAATATGTCTGGTGAGCAGTTGAACCGGTCACTTGACTTATAATAATAATTCCCGATTGGCGCTGACGGGTTTGTGATTTCTCTGCGAACATGCCTTATATATAGTTACGGATGGGCTTAATTATCCTGTATTTTTATTTTATTTTCTAATATTTCGAAAAAATATATTAAAAAAAAGGTTTTATCCAAAATGCTAAAAGCCATAATACAAATGCCACTATGATATACAGGGTGGTTTAAAACCGCGAAAATATTACTTTGGAAAATAAAAAAATCGGAAAAACATATTTTGAACACAGTTTGATCAAAAAGTAATAAAAAAGGGCTTACATTTTTTATCGCTTATGATTATTGGGCAAAATTAAGTGTAAACAAAAAATTAGTTTTGGGTATGTACCGGGTGGCCAAATAAGCGAGGTAAGCGGCTGTATCTCGGAAACCGCTTAACGTACGACCTTTCGGTAAAAAATATTGTTATGAATGTGGCCAAGAGAAATTGCTGGAAATTATTCTCAAGTTTGTAAAATGTCCGCTAGGGGGCGTAATAATTATTTAAATTACAAAAATAAGTTTTCTCTATAAGTTGCCGAATTAAGGTATACCGAAAATACATACAAATAAATCTTACGTCTATAAGGAATAACTTTGGTTCAGCACTTTTTCCTCAAACTCCTCAAATAAAGTGGTGGGGGTAAGACAAACATTGACTTATAAAATATGCAATATCTCGGGAACGCCTCATTGTAAAAATTCGATCTAGGTTTCATTTGAAAGAGTTTTTTTGCTCTATTATAAGTGCTAGAAGCGAAGTATCTGTGGTTCTTACTACCATCGCTAGATGGCGTCTCTTTTAAATCCAACATTTTATTATTTTTCTCAGAAACTTCAAATGCACTTATATGCACGTTATAGCACAGTTATATAGAGCATTAAATGCCTAAAAGAATAGCGCAAACCGCAAGTCTCTATCTTTTTTTTTCGCGGAGATATTAACCGAAAACCATTCACGAGACCGTGAACCACAATGATTTTTAAAATTAACGATTTCTTTTAAAATAAATTGTGGCCTTGAAAAAGATTGATTGCTATCAGGTTGTTCTAATGTCTCCCTAGATGCTCAAAATGGCCACCATCTTGTTCCACGCATAGTTCGACTCTCCCACTTGCAGAAAAAACGGCAGTTTCAATCTCCGCCCTAGACAAGCCATGAATTGCATTTACAATTCTGAGGATCATATTTTCCCTCGTTGTAGGCCTAGACTGAAATACAAGATCTTTTATCCTTCCCCAGAAGTAATAATCCAGAACGTTCAAATCGGGTGACCTGGCTGGCCAGGGAAACAGGCTTCCTCTCCCTATCCATCGATCTGGATATTCGGCATTCAGATGTTCTCGCACATTTATTGCAAAATGTGCTGGACAGCCGTCAAGTTGCAGAAACATATTGCGTCTAAGTTCCAGATTTACATCTTCTAATAAAATCGGCATTCTATTTCGAAGGAACTCCAAGAAAACGTTACCGGTTACAGTCCCGTCAAAAAATGTGGTCCTATAATTGTACCGCCTATTATACCACACCATACATTGACACTCCATCGTCCTTGATACTGGACTTCTCGCATCCAATGGGGATTTTCGGCAGACCAATAATGCATATTATGACAGTTTACCCCACCATTGCTATTAAAGGTGGCTTCATCTGTCCATAGAATTGTGGATAAAAACTGACGGTTTTCGTTAACCATGCTGAGAAACCAATGGCAATAGTCAAGTCTCAAATCGAAATCCCTTTCAGTCAATGCTTGGTGTAAAACCAGATGATAAGGATGTAGTCTAAAAGTAAAACAAATTTGCATCAAAATGAAATCCGATTAACTTCTAAAATATTTAGTTTTTTTTTAATATACCCACCTATACTCTTGTAAAATATTTTGAACGGTTGTTCGTGTAATTCCCAACTCCAAGGACAAAGTTCTAGTACTAACGTGTGGATCAAACTGGATATATGCTAGAACATTGATAATATTCTCTTCGGATCTACCAATACGACGTCTTCGAAATACTGGTCGATGAATACTCCCAGTGACACGTAAGCGTTGCACTAAGCGGGGAAAAACACGTCTGCCGTAATGTCTGCGATTTGGATAGCGCATCGCATACTCTCTTTCAGCAATTGCTGCATTTTGATAACATTCAAAATAAACAGCTAACAAATCAACAGCCTCGTCATTTGTAAACGGCATTTTAAATCAATTCAAATTACAATCAAAATGCAAGATTAACGTTTGACGTTTCAACTCTGTTTACAAACAATTTTTTGTTTCCAAAGCCTACTGATATTTTACTGCTTAGCAACATAACTCAATTGGGGGTCTTTTCGTTAATTTTAAAAATCATTGTGGTTCACGGTCTCGTGAATGGTTTTCGGTTAATATCTCCGCGAAAAAAAAAGATAGAGACTTGCGGTTTGCGCTATTCTTTTAGGCATTTAATGCTCTATATAACTGTGCTATAACGTGCATATAAGTGCATTTGAAGTTTCTGAGAAAAATAATAAAATGTTGGATTTAAAAAAGAGACGCCATCTAGCGATGGTAGTAAGAACCACAGATACTTCGCTTCTAGCACTTATGATAGAGCAAAAAAACTCTTTCAAATGAAACCTAGATCGAATTTTTACAATGAGGCGTTCCCGAGATATTGCATATTTTATAAGTCAATGTTTGTCTTACCCCCACCACTTTATTTGAGGAGTTTGAGGAAAAAGTGCTGAACCAAAGTTATTCCTTATAGACGTAAGATTTATTTGTATGTATTTTCGGTATACCTTAATTCGGCAACTTATAGAGAAAACTTATTTTTGTAATTTAAATAATTATTACGCCCCTAGCGGACATTTTACAAACTTGAGAATAATTTCCAGCAATTTCTCTTGGCCACATTCATAACAATATTTTTTACCGAAAGGTCGTACGTTAAGCGGTTTCCGAGATACAGCCGCTTACCTCGCTTATTTGGCCACCCGGTACAAGAAAAAATAAGTTGTTATCCTGTCAGTATTATTTCTTTCTAGTAAGGCCGATTAAAAAATAAAAATGTTATAATAGTTCATAGAATATTGTATCTGTTATGATCGCACAACGTTTTTTTTATTATTTAAGTGAAAATAGTACCTATACAGTGCTTGTCTATAGGGATATTTTCTTTGTTAGCTGCTTACAGCAGCTGTAAGCACTTTCATTTTTTGACAAATCAATGACGTTAGTCTTACAGCAGCTCACAGCGGTTGTTAGCGGCGTTGGGAGATGTCTAACCACTGTCTAACAGGATAAAAGGACAAGGAGGGGGAAATATAGCCGAATTTGAGGTTAAAAGTCAAACAAAATTGACTAAATGTATTCTAATAACAATAACAATAGTATGTGCGGGAAACCATGTGAAGGATTATTTACCTGCCATTAAAGATATTGCGCATTTTTGTTTTAAAACTGGACTTGCCATTTTTAGGTTATATTATTATTATTTGTTAATGTCATTTTTCATTGGCGGTAAGCGCTTTTATTTTTTCGATTCACATTATAATCACGTCAGCTGTGAGACAAGCTTGTTAGCATCTGTAAGACAGAAGAATTAGAAAAATATCCCTTAAATTCAGGACACGTCTCCCAACTTTTTAATTTTTTGGTATTTTTTCATGAAAATTTGTTAGTCAACATTAACCAAATTTTAGACAAGAAATGACAGATATAAATGTGAAACCGACAGCTGGGCGCCATTTTGAAAAAAAAGAAGGGAAAAGGTTGTCTTGTGGCACATTTTCTTAAAGCTCCCGAC
This sequence comes from Listronotus bonariensis, assembly GCA_014170235.1. Lineage (NCBI taxonomy): Eukaryota > Metazoa > Arthropoda > Insecta > Coleoptera > Curculionidae > Listronotus > Listronotus bonariensis. Next base: position 13,401 of record JACEGR010006406.1, on the reverse strand, counting down.
TAGTACTTTATAACCCCAGAATATAAAGTCAATACAAGTACATACTACAAAAGGGCGGTACTTTTAAAATTACCTGAATACTAGATTTAAATGGTCATTTTTCCAAATCTAATAAAGTTAGATACACTTATTGTGGTATTTTTTTAAAGATCTTTTAAGGATTTATTTAATGGTAATATTGGTGATAATATACAGGGTAGTACAAAATGTATAGATTCTTTTATGACGCACCCTGTATATTATATCATCATTGAAAGAAAATACCACATTAGGTTCTAACTTTATTAGCTTTGGGGATATGGCCATCCAAATCAGGTATTCGTGTAATTTTCAAAGTACCGCCATTTTGTGGTGGGTTAAAGCATTTACTTTATATTTTGGGGTTATAAAGTACTTGCCAGGAGCTTTACAATGATGTACAACAATACCGCCTTTTCCATTTTACTTTTTTTTAATGGCGCCCAACTTTCAGTTTGACATTTATATGTCATTTCTTGCCTAAAAATTGGCTTATATAGTCTTAGTAAAGTCACAAGTAAAGTCCTTAAATTTTCATGAAAAAAAACCAAACAAGTCAAAAGTTAGGAGGGGGTTTCTGACTTTAGACAATCACTGTAAAGAGTTTTGCTCCTCGTAAAAAGTTGATATAATGTAAACGCATCGTCGAATCAAATAACAATTTAATCACGGTTTAAAAACGACTGCACAGCAGAAAAATGACTTAAAATTGAAGAAAACCATTTTGTAATGTTTTTCTCATCTTCATTATCAGCATAGTTAGGAATTTACGATAAAGTCCGAATTTAAAGTTTTTATACCTTTTAATACAACTTTGGTCAAACGTATTTTGATTCTATTACCTAAAATGCATTAACAATTTGTAAAAAGCAGCTGTTTTAATTTTCTGAAATGACAGAGTTCTTTTAAACAGGTTTAATTAGCCATGTTAATTATATTTAAAAGAACACAATACGAACAAAATATATTTATCTAGTTGCTAGGTTATTATAACTACTTTCTTTCTGTATTTGAAGCTACAAATACCAAAATAAAGTTTGTTAAAAACATTTTTTTCGGATTTAATAATAAAAATGGTTGTGCAAAAGTGGTCTATATTACAGACGCTGTTTGGAAGAACTCACGAACACCTAATTGAACCTGAAACAGGTTTTGGAAAGAAAAAGTAAGCAAATTTTCTTATTTTTTATTAAATACAGGGCATCTCAACTTTATTTATGCACGAAGTAACTTTGTCCCTGTACAAAATATAAAAAGAAACTTAGGGTAAAAAATTGTTGTTTGGACACCCTAATTTTGTATTGGTAAACGTACGACTCAAAAACAACATTTTCATTGTCAAGTAAGTTTTTTAAAATGGAACATCCTGTATATTTTAGCAATTTTGACTATTGAGTTCTACATTAAAAATGCATAATACATTATACGTCAATTGCTGGTTTAAGGATATCAACAGCATGTTTGGGGGCGTCCATAAATAACGTGAGGCATATAGGAGGGGAGGGGGTCTGTGCAAATATCACGTAACTTTTCTTTTGCTAGAAACCGGAAAAAGTTAAAAAGGTTTTAAGTTAAGACATTTTATAGATCCTTCCAGGAAAAATGTATTTTGTGATGCAGTCACTTTTTGAGTCGAGGAGCATTGTTTTTGATCTTCAAAATTGTTTCGATGAACACAAAATCAATTTTGGTTTCTGTTTAAGTGCCTTATTTTATTTCCATTTATTTCGGGGCGCACACCCCTCCCTGGTTTTGTGTAAATCGTAGTACTTACGGTTTTTTTATTGCAGTGCAACGCACCTACAGTAAGTCTACGTAAGTTGGCTTCATATGGGAAACTTCTTTTATTATTAATTTTAAGATAAAAAGTATTTTTATTAAAAGTTCTGCATGGTCCAAAACCTAAAGTACAGCGGAATTTTTTATAAAAACAACTTTTTTCGTAAAATCAATTAAAAAACTTAGTAATGATGGTATGCAAAACTGAGAGATGGGAATATATCATATTTTTAAAATCTAGGCTGTATTAAATACATTTTATAATAAACTAGCTTTTGCCCGTGGCTTCGCATGCGTTAAATTCGGAGTAAAACAATTTCCCTTCTCTGTACAATGAAGATTTTTCGATATTATTTTATACATATAAACCTTCCTCTTGAATCGGTCTATCTATTAAAAATAAAACCGCATCAAAATCCGTTGAATAGTACTAAGAAACTTAATACAAAAAATTTGGTATAATATTTTTATTACTAATAATTATTTTGCAAATCTTTATATTTAAGCAATTTTGTAAACCGCTAGATGGTATAATAACATAGTTAGAATGCATTTTAGTTCTAAGGGTTTTTTAATATAATATCTTTTTGACCTATGTGGCAATTCTATATATTTTTATAAACCATAGATACCTGTGCACAATTCCTATAAACGCTTTTTTTTCAATTGCAATAGTAACGTTTATATCGAATTTAAAATGTAATCTTTTTTAAACACTCTGTATATGTTTGTTTTTTGACATTATTATACATATATACAGTGGTGGACAAAAGTATGGAAAGATTATTATTTTGTACATTTATTGAACACACCACGTATATAAAAATTCTTATATTTATATCTGAAATTAGGATAAGGATAAACAACTTTTAACATTGTTGCTGCTTATCTCTGGCTATTTTTCTCTCGCGTTATCAGCATTCTTGGTTTGCTGCTGGACAAAAGTATGGAAAGATTTTTTTCACATCAATATAAATACAAGCTATTTGTATATTTCAGTTTTAGTTTGCATATTCTGCTTATAACTACTTTCTTAACAATGGGAAAAAATAAATATTTTTCCGATGATTTGCGCAATAAGGTTGTGGAGTTTAAAAATCAAGGCCTGAAACAGTGCATTATTGCAAAAAAATTAGGAATAACGGAAGGCGCAGTTTCTAAAATATTAAGAAAATTTCAGTTAGTGGGTAGTGTGAAGAGTGCTCCAAAAACCGGGCGACCCAGAAAAACCAATTCAGAATAGATAAAGTCATTAAACGAATATCAATATCAGATCCAAGAAGACCATCGACGAAAATAAAAGACGAAATATGCCGACATTATAACGTAGATGTATCGGACCGTACTGTGAGGCGTCGATTATGCGAAGCTGGACTTCTAGGAAGAGTTGCAGTTAAGAAACCCCTGCTTTCAAAGAAAAATCGCAAGGCCCGAATTAGGTTTGCTCAACAACATCTAAATTGGACTGCTCAAAAGTGGAATACTGTTCTCTGGAGTGACGAGAGCAAGTTTAATATTTTTGGTTCGGATGGAAGAACATATGTGAGAAGACCAGTAGGAAAAGATATGATGTTAAGTACCAAATACCAACGGTGAAGCATGGCGGTGGTAACGTGATGGTCTGGGGATGTTTTTCCCGGTCTGGTACGGGACCAATAATAAAAATAGATGGGAAAATGGACCGATTTATGTATAAAGATATCCTAGAGAATACAATGCTGCCATACGCCGAAGAAGAAATGCCACTTACCTGGCGATTTCAACAAGATAATGATCGAAACATTCTTCACGGTTCGTAAAAAACTGGTTTCTGGATCAAAGTGTGGATGTATTAGAATGGCCATCACGCAGTCACCCGATCTGAATCCCATAGAACATCTCTGGGAACATCTAGAGCGAAAAAATCAGACAAAGAAGTATCCATAATAAAAATGAATTATGGGAGGCCTTGCAAGACGAATGGAACAGAATTCCTGTTGAAGTTTGCCAAAACCTGGTTGACTCAATGAGTAGAAGATGTCGGGATGTAATTAAAGCAAAAGGTTATGCCACTAAATACTAAATTTAGATTAATTTTTTTCATATTTTGGATTATTAATTTTTCTTTCCATACTTTTGTCCACTGGAATAGTAACGTTTTTAAGTTAAACTTTTAATAAATGTACGGATAACTTAAATTATTTTTGTTTGTGTTTTATTTTTTACCAAGGGTCTTGACTGTGGGGCAAACATATCTAACATTCTCTTGGAATAAAAGTGAATAGACTTTTAAAAATCTTTCCATACTTTTTGTCCACCACTGTATACACCTTTCCCTTAAATAACTATATCTATAAAACAAAACGCATCAAAATCCGTTGAGAATAGTAACGTCAGTTTCTAATTTTAAATGTAAACTGTTTTTTGAACACTCTGTATATGTTTTTTTGAATAATAATATACATATAAACCTTCCTCTTGAATCAATGTATCTATTTAAAAACCGCATTAAAATCCGTTCAGAATAGTAAAGTCAATATCGAATTTTAAATGTAAACAATTTTTTAAACACTTTTTATACGTTTTTTTTTGATATTATTATGCATATAAACTTTCCTCTTAAATCACTTTATCTAATAAAAAACCGCAATAAAATTCGTAATAGTAACCTCAATATCGAATTTTAGTTATAGTGACCCGTGCGCACTTCGTTGGGCGTTAATATTTGAATTTTTTGTTTAATCATAGTAAAATATAGCCTATAACACTACTGAATAGTGTAGCTTTCTGATTGTGAAAGAATTTTTATGATATGTTCAGTACTTCCGAAAATTAGTGGCTACAAACAAACAAACTCACAAAGTTACAAACTTTACCTCTTTATACAGGATGTTCAAAGTTAAGTCGGCACTATTGTTAACTTTCCTATTATAAAAAATACGAGTTTGGGTAATTTGGCAAACAATTGTATCTTTTAACGCTGCTAACCATGGTAATATTGGAAAACAATTGAACGTCTAGGTCACATGATATGCAGCAAGACGTATTTTTTTATGGAATGCTACAATTTTGATTTTACTTTTACATTTTACGTAAAATTCTTAATAAAAAAGTAATATCAAACCTTATTCAAAAGTTAGTAGTTTTCGAGATATTAAGAGTTAAATATTGCCATTGCAATATTTAACTGCAAAATCTGGTGATTAAGTCGGCACTATTGTTAACTTTCCTATTATAAGAGATACGACTTTGGTTAAATTAGAAAATATTTGTATTTGATTAACATGGTAATGTCAGAAAAACAATTAAACATCTAGGTCACGTGATATGCAGCAAAACGAACTTTTTTAAATGGAATGATACAGTTTTTATTTTCCTTTGGCATTTTACGTAAAATTCTAAATCAAAAATATCATATTAAAAGGTAGTAGTTTTTAAGATATTAAGAGTTAAAAATTGCCATGTTGCATGTTTAAAAAAGTTCGCATTGCCGCCTATCACTTGACTTAGTTGTTAAATTGTTTTTCTGACATTAAAAATACGTCTTGCTGAATATAATGTGACCTAGACTTCAATTGTTTTTCTAACATTACCATGGTAATCAGCGTTAAAAGATAGTTCTCGGTTTTTGTTTAAAAATAACGCAATGGAACGAAAAAACATTTCCGTAAAATTGACTAAAGTCGCATACGATGTTTTGTCAAAAACCCATCGATATGTAAACATGTAAACTAATTTTTAAAAATAAGATTATCTAGATTTAAAAAATTTCTGGTAGCAATACTTTGAGCCGGATCTGACAATATTTGTAACACCTTCAATTATTGTAAAACAAATACAGTATTGTGCAAATAAACAAAATATTTTAATGTTTTAAAGAATAGTTATCCATAACTTATTTTTTTATTATTTTTGATAATAAAATATCAGTACTTGAAAAATTTATTCTAAAGATTTAATTAAATATGTAAGTCATGGTCATACCTTGGTATCATATTATATTATTTGTTTAGGATACTTAAATCGGTAAAAAACGATTGTTTTGTTCATGGTCTTTTGGTTGTTGCACTAGTAAAATAAATAACTTTTGTATTAATTAAGACGTTCTTATAGTTTTAATTTTTTTTACCAAACATTTTTGCATGAATTTTTATTTAAAATATTTAGAGTTTAATATTTATTTTAGCAATAAAAATTATTAACCTAATAAAGTTTGCAAACAATTTATTTAATTACTTGTAAAATTCTCTAACATAAAATAAATTCTTGAATTTATTTGCTTATATACCTATAAATTAATTTTTTAACCAAAGTAATTATAACTGTCAGTCCGGCTTAGTGTGAAACGAGGGTTATTTGACAAGTTGTAGGAAATTTAATTTTCTTTAAGAATGTGTGTTAAAGTTTTTCAGATCAACAATTTGCGACTGTTGCATAAAAAAGGTTTGTTGTCAAAAACTGTCAGTCGCAAAAATATACCTTTTAATATTAATAAAGGGCTCAAATACGATATATTTTTTTGTCACCTCGAACAATATTTACGATATGTTTTTCAAAAAAAAGTCGATTTGGCCCAGTCTACTGTAAATTTATTGATGGATTATTTTCTAATTAAATCGGATATCTAGATATTTATGCTAATTAAGAAAAAAAAGGTACTTTGCAGTGGATATTTCCCACTTAGGTAATACAATTTGATATTATTTAACAATAATGTGTTTAATAAATGTATCTGGGTGCTTGGTGTGTTTTTCAAATCCAAATTCCCAACCAGCATTAATAAGAATCTCTTGGAATAATCGGAAAGAATAATTTTTACTTTGTGGTTAGTAATCAATGAACCCGGTTTTTAGTACCTAATTTGGTCTCTTTTTTTATTTTTCTGAAAAATACGACAATGTATGTTGAATATAAGATTCGTCATTTTATATTGCTTTCAGTCAGTCAGTGGGTGTGTAACAAAATACAAAATCGATTTAAAATTAAATGTTTACCTAAAAAAACATTTTTAATGTTTTTATAGTTGTCGTCCTTATTTAAAATTATTAAAATATTATGACTCTTTAGGAGTAATAAATATTAGTTTATTATAATTTGTCTGTGAATATTTAGTTTAAAATATGGTTCGGAAGTGGTCTTTACTAGAGTTGTTGTCTAAAAGGAAAAAAGATACTGTCAAAGTAAGATATTTTATTATCAGTTACATGAGCAGGGTTTACAGTTACTGCGCACGCGTACTTTTGAGTTTTTTTAATGCTGCACGTTTGGTAATTACTTTAGTAATTTTTAAGGAATTAACCTTAAAATAGGAATGTTCCATCGCCAGACTGGCCATGGAAAATCCCATGTAAATTTTGATATCTTAAAATATTGGCGCCCCTATTGATTTTTCAACAAAATTGTGTTAGACTATTTTAAAGACGTTGATAAGATCACACACTAAATTTTTGTATTTTATTTTAAGCCAAGTTAATGTATTTTAAGTAACATTATTTGAAGACCTCGGTGCAAAAACCCAGGTAGGTCCAATTTTTATGAAAAATTGCTTTTTAAATATTCTAAGAATTTATATCATTGCGCATCGTCTGATTAGTTCTGGTACGCCCATTATTCATGTGATGTTTTTTAACAAAATTTTGACCCCACCCTAGTAATATTTGAAGAGGTTTTAAACTAACCCCCTCCCCATTCCCAATCACATGTATTTTGTTTATTACGAAATATATTATTAATATTTTATTCTAGAAAATATAGAACCGTTATAAAAATACTCAGATAGACATTAAAATTGCAAGCTTTTTAACAAAAAATAAATACACGTTATTTCTTCCTTACACCTCTTGCCCCCTCCCTAGTGACGTCTAGTGAGTTTTTCTTAACCCATTCCCCCCATCTCCCTGTTCAAGCCTTATATGATTTTAATGGATGACCCCATGGGTGGGGACTTGTCTGAATCCAAATGTGTGGTCATTTGGTTCTCGCGTCGAGTGACGTCATGGGCGCCGGGAGTTATATCATATTAATCAGGTTTTTATATTACCTTCTCTATACCCTAAAATAAAATGGTTAATTTTCCACATTTTAAAATCAAAATACTCAATTTTTTTCATTTCCCAGAACTTTCTATAATGTATATTAGGTCTTCATTTGTAAAATCATTGCATACTTGTGATTCCACCAGTAAGGAATAAAATGTTTTGTCAATTTTTTAATCAGGTATGCAACGATTTTACAAATAGTTTTGCTTAAATAACGTTTAATTGGTTTACTAGAAAGTAACGAAATTTAGTGTGCGAGCTTATCTAATCAATGTCTTAAAAATATGTAGTCTTAATACAATTTTGTTGTGGAATTAATAAAGGGAGCCAATATTTAAACGTATCAAAATTTACATGGAATTTCCTATGGCCAGTCTGGCAATGCCCCGCCCGTTATTTTGATCTTATACTTTTATTAATTTTACCGAAAAGATCGAGTTTTTATTAGGAAAACTGTTTTTAGTTAAGTTCTAACGTCCTTTTTGAGTTTATAGATGAAAACGTGACTTTGTGGAAATTAAGAATACAGTCTATGCCAGTCTTTGGTATAGTTGCCCTAAATAATAGAGAATGCCAATACCACCTTTATCTATTCCAAAAGTTTTACTATCATTAAAATTGTTTATTTAGAGAAGTGACATTAACTATGTATATATTTCCTTCTCCTAAAAACCTGGGTCCGTCAGTGCTAATACTTATTATTATCAGATATTATCAAAATTTACATGCAATTTCCTATGGCAAGTCTGGCGATGCACCACCCGTTAATTTGATCTTATACAAATAATTTTACCGAAAATATCGTCGAGTTTTTATTATGAAAGCTGTTTTTAGGTAAGTTCTAAGGTCCTTTTTGAGTTTATAGATGAAAACGTGACTTTGTGGAGATTAAGAATACAGTCTATGCCAATCTTTAGTATAGTTGCCCTGAATAATAGAGAATGCCAATACCACCTTTATCTATTCCAAAAAGTTTTACTATCATTAAAATTGTTTATTTAGAGAAGTGTCATTGACTATGTATATATTTCCTTCTCCTAAAAATCTCAGTCCGTCAGTGCTAATACTTATCATTATCAGATATTATCAAAATTTACATGGAATTTCCTATGGCCAGTTTGGCAATGCACCACCCATTATTTTGATCTTATACTTTTATCAATTTTATCGAAAAGATCGTCAAGTTTTTATTAGGAAAACCGTTTTAAGTTAAGTTCTAACGTCCTTTTTGAGTTTATAGATGAAAACGTGACTTTGTGGAGATTAAGAATACAGTCTATGCTAATCTTTGGTATAGTTGCCCTGAATAATAGAGAATGCCAATACCACCTTTATCTATTCCAAAAGTTTTACTATCATTAAAATTGTTTATTTAGAGAAGTGTCATTAACTATGTATATATTTCCTTCTCCTAAAATCCTCGGTCCGTCAGTGCTAATACTTATTATTATCAGACATTATCAAAAATTACATGGAATTTCCTATGGCCAGTCTGGCAATGCACCGTTATTTTGATCTTATACTTTTATTAATTTTACCGAAAAGATCGTCGAGTTTTTATTAGGAAAACCGTTTTAAGTTAAGTTCTAACGTCCTTTTTGAGTTTATAGATGAAAACGTGACTTTGTGGAGATTAAGAATACAGTCTATGCCAATCTTTGGTATAGTTTCCTGAATAATAGAGAATGCCAATACTACCTTTATCTATTCCAAAAGTTTTACTATCATTAAAATTGTTTATTTAGAGAAGTGTCATTGACTATATATATATTTCTTTCTCCTAAAAACCTCGGTCCGTCAGTGCTAATACTTAATATTATCAGATAAGGGCAATTTTATTCACATTAAATTTTTTGATATTTTCTTTTTTAAAATCGAGGCAAACATATTTATCGTTAACGTTAAGTAGTGCTTGTCTAAAAGCCAAAGTGTTCGTGATTAAACAGGCCCGGTCAATAACTGTAGTAAAAATGACTGAATAACGTAGCAAATACAAATAATAATAATAATAATTCACTTATTTTGTCATATATTCTGTCATGATGGTAAAAGGAAAGGATTAAACACCTATGTTTATGTAAGTAATATTTGTATGATGTCACGATATTGTATAAAGCGCGTTTTGTAGCTGTTTTAGGCCCAGTTGTACCTTAGCACCCAAAGCTGTGGTTCAGTTAAACTCAACTGGTGTATGAACCTGCTCATCAAAAATATATTGCTGTCAAGTTAGTTGATGCCAAAAGTGACAGCAATATCCTTTAAATGGACAGGTTCATGTACCAGTAGGGTTTAAGTGAGCCATAACCTATTTGCAATTGTAAAACTAAGCCTTAGGCCCGTTTGTACAATGTCAACTTGGTTCAGTTAAGCTCTACTGGTACATGAACCTGCCCTATAAAAATGTATTGCTGTTACTTTTGGCGTTTACTTGACAGCAATGTGCTTTTAATGGGCTGGTTCAAATATTAGTAGAGTTCAACTGAGCTACAGCTTAAGCTGCTATTGTACAGGGTTTTTATTTATATTTTGCTACCCACTTCTTACTATACCTAAGAAGAATAGAAAAAAATGTCCTGTATAAAAGTTTCATATTTTTTCCCCAATTATCTTTAGAGCTTAACAAAAGAAACAAATGAACATGAAAAACTCGAGAAAATTTTTAAATGAAATAGTATATTATGTCACCATTGAAAAGGTCTTTTAAAAAGCTTTACAAAAATACCACATTTGATATATCTATCTTTAATAGTTTTCAAAATATGACCACTTAAGTCTGAAAAATCTTATATGTATATAAAATTCTCGTGTCATAATTTTAGTTATCTTACTCCTCCGAAACGGCTTTACCGATTTTTACTTAATTTTATATGCATATTTAGTAGGTCTGAGAAACGTCTACTATCTATTTTTCATATCCTTAAGTAATAAGGGTTGTTCACCCTTAATATTATTTTTAATTTTTGAAAAAAAAATGTTTTTATTTTTCTATAATGTGGCAAAAAAAATACATACAAACCTACATTTTTCCCTTTTATCACCAACCCCCTTTTTTAATAGCCAAAGTGGGCACGGGTATTATTCGTGGGATTATTTTCAAATATCAATATATCGGAAATCAAATATCGATAATTTTCATCGATATTTAACTTCTCGATATTACTATATACTTTCGATATTTGTGGTCAATAAGAAAACTACAAACCGTTTTTCACTTTAATTTTTAAAACTGTGAAAAATGCTGTACAGTGAAATTAGAAAAAAACTAAAGTATCAAGCTAATTTTTAATTGATTATGCCATATTTATTTGCCCACCACCTAATAAGACAAAAAATTTAAAAAAACAGCTACATACAATTAGTGGGAAAAACTAAGTTAGAAACTCAATTTCAAATGAAGGCATAAAACATGCCAACAACGGTTTAAATATAAAGTATTATCTATCTTATGGTCAAATATAATCTAACAGTGCCAGTGCCAGTAAATGAAATGTACTTTATAATGCGAACCCATTTTAATTTTTTTTTTTAGTGGGCTTTCTTTTAACGAGTCCGCACGAATTTTCAAACCCAACGTATATGGAGACGGCGCTTTAACCCAGCCTGTCAATGTCAAGTGTTTCGGATGTCGGACTGGGCGTGAGCGCAGTCACTTTTTTGTCGGACAACTTTACCACAATGTTTCATATGCAATTTTTTTTATTTACATTTTACCAAAAAATTGGGTTGCTGTCGTGAAACGCCATAAGGGTCAAACACATGTTTCGGGCATCCACGAGCTGGGTTCCGGTCACTGACTCACGATTTTTGGCACAAGAGTTTAGGAGTTGCATGAGGCGTTGTGGTGCGCTTGTCCGATAAAAGGACGCGTCCTTCCAGTCCGACACCCTAAACATATTAAGAGATCTCTACAGGCTGGGTTAAAACGCCGCTTTCCGCTATATGGCAATGTGAATGTTCGTGGTAGACTCGTCAGAAGGAAACATCTCTAAAAAGGTTTTAAAAGGGTTCATATCATGAAGTTTATTTCATTAATGGTCCAGGCACTGTAAATTTAGTAATTATTGGTAAAACATGTTTTTCCTTGATTCGCTGTGCAATGAACGTCTACAAATTAAATATTATATGTATAACATGTTTAATTGTAATCTTTGTCATTATTGTCCCCAAGCCCAAGCATTTAAGCCTAATAATAATAATATTTAAATCAAAGAAGCTTAAGGTGTATATGTATAAATAGGAGTATTTATCATGGTTAAAATAAGTATATTGCTTTTAATTTAAATTAAACAAGTTACAGGTTTTTCCTATTAATGTAAAACTAATTAAATTAAAAGTAAAAAGTGTGTGTGAGAAACTAAGTGTTAACATATTTTTATATTATACATAAAAGCTGCTTTATGTATTTAAATTGGGGATCACTTAACCTATTTTATTAAACCCACAGATGAAGAATCCCACTAACTCGACGACTCAGCCCGAAAGACTCATGGGGCCCAACAGCAGACCCCAGGGTCACTTTTACCATCGAGTCGGCGAAAAATTCTCCCCAAACTGATCGGAAGGAAGAACCTAAGTTCAAACACTCGTCAAATACGACACAGCATAGGGTCTGAGGCCCCATTGGAGGGTAAAAGAAGAAGAATATCGTTTTAAACCTCGTAATTCCCGAAAGACATCATGATTCTGGTTCTTCGAGCTTCATCCAGCTGGAGGGGTTCTTTAACTCATATGGGGCTGCCGGACTTTACTTTGACATCGCCAGATGGGGGAAGGAAGGAAATTTAGTTTCGGCCTTGGGTTAAGAAGGCATTCACATAACGTTAGTGATTAGTGTGTCGTGTAAAGCTAGCTTTTGAAGTAGCTTTAGTTTGATGCTCTTTTGGAATGTATTAACATATAACATAACTTTTTATTTAACCGATTAATTTTGGATTGAGAGAATGGGCTGTTTAAGTATGACTTTATGCCTTATATATTTTTCTAAAATATTGTGTTGAGTTAGCTTAATTAATTGATTTGAATTTATTTTTATTAAAAATATTAAACACAAGAACTAACACACATTTTTTTTTTACACCGACAATATTATCGGTGACATGATGGCTTAAATATTTCTTTGCTTCTTGCTTTTAAGCTAGAGGATAATTAATATGCATCAATTTTAGGCGTTCAACCAATAATATAACCGCGGTAATAATTAGTGACAACTTTGATGTGTAATACATTGTTTAAACGTCAACATAGCACATTGGTAAATACCGTTTTAGGAATTGGTTGGTGGCAGATTTTCTTTAAAAATTATCAATGTATTTTCTTTTTTGCTTCACTGGCTTTTTTTACACTTGTAATATAGCGTTATTATGTGTAGTTTTTCATCGAGGAAATATTTCATTTTAAAAAATTTGTATTAGAATCCACCAATAGGTAAAAATTTTAATGACTTTGAAGTACTAGGTAATCACCTGTATTACCTGTATTGATGTATTTAATTTAATAATAATTAAATAATATTAGCCCAAAAATATGACTCCTTTAAGCGTCGATAATATATATAATATATAGTATATATAGACAGACATATATATAT
>JACEGR010006405.1:0-61213 GCA_014170235.1 Listronotus bonariensis | reverse complement strand
CTACAGGTCACCATAGTTTTGACCTACAACCAGTTTGTGTTTACGAAAATATATGAAGTTAAAGAGTACAAAGAGAAAAAGGGATTTAGCAACAACAGTTAAAATTAAAAGAAAAATCCAAAAATCTTACTTACTGTTTACTGGGTTGGTAAAAAGTACGGCGATATTTAAATATCTCTAAAACTTGTAAAGCTGCATCTACAAAGTTTAATATCGAAGGATTTTAGGGCATTCGAAATTAAAAACTACTAATGCACGTAGGCTTGTTATTATCTTAAGCAAACGAAGCGCAAAATGGTACGTTAAAATTAAATATTAGATCTTAAACTCAATAACATTATTTTAAAAAAAATCAGTTTTAATATGACATTAATCTGAAAATATCTCTTTAAATAAACTGAAAAAAAAACAAACTGTTTCGCAAAATTTCATTTTTTTTTTTTTTGGATAGATTCGAGACGGCTGTAAATTTAAAAAAATATGTAATTGAGAGAAAATTTTTAGTAATAAAAGCGAAACGTTTTTATTATCCTTATCCAGTAGATCTTACCGTTAGATATCATAAAAGTTCATGGGCGTCAGAAGGAGGGTGGGTGCAAGGGGGTGCACTTGCACCTCACTGGCTTTTGGATAGGTAAAGATCAAGTTTTTAAACCTCTGGCTTTTCAATGAAATATCCGGGGTATGTGAGTAGATCAAGATATGTAGGAAGAATAATTTTTGGCTCCATATACCAATAAAGGTTAAAGAAAGTACGTTTTATAAGATGAAGACTTTTAGGCCCTATACCGGGTGCCAACAAAATTACAAGCAAGCCTGTTATTTTTTTGAGAAGTGTTACACGATTTTAAGGTTTTGGTCAAATATATATAGATATGGTTGGATAGGATGTGGATTTCTAAGGTTTCGGATTTTATGTGGCACATCTGGTTTAACTAAAAGTGCTCTTAAATTTGCTATTTTAAATAAAACAACCTAAATATTTTTCTAAAAATCAATTCTATAGGCAATTTAAAAAAAAACATGTACAACATTTTATACCTATTCTTATTAGTTTTTGAGAAAATGGTATTCAAAAATGTCATGTTAATTAATTATATTCTATCTCTAAACCTAAAAGTTTTTAAGTTATTAATAGTGAAACGGTAAAAAATATATTTTTCCCAATTTTGAGGCAGCCTAGCATTTTACTATTAATATCTTAAAAACTACTATGTTTAGAGATATATTTTACAAAAAAAAAAAAAAAAAATTGATAAATAAGTGTGTAAATTTAGGTCTTATGATAGTGGTTTCTGAAGTTCTTTACTGCCAAAAGTCAATTTCTGTGGCACAAAACCGGAAATTGTAGTTTTACAGTGATAGGATATAAGGTTCCTTAAAGACGTTTCTTAAAAAACACACTTTTCTTACAATTTTTTCAAAACTTTAATTACACACACTTCTTAAGTGTCCTCTATACATAGGATTTTTTTAATAGGCCTTGCGGCACTAAATTTTGAGATATAAGCTTTTAAAATTTTCATATTTAACATGTAAGTCCTATCCTGACTAACATTTTAGTTTTTTTTTTTATCTTTGGACAAACCACGAAGGCTAAAAGCCTAAATACTAACTTATCGTAAGTGTCTTAAGCTAGGTAAAAGGGAGTTTGATGACACGGGACTTGAATACTTGAAGATTTGGGAGGGAAGGAAAGACTTTCGCGGGCAGCAGGTTCCACATTCTAGAAACTCTAGGGATAAAAGAACGAACAAAGTGGGAAGTTCGGGGCCTGTCCAGTTGGACCGTATAGGGATGCATACGCGCGGTACCACGAGTTTCTCTGGTGGGAACCGTGAGTGAAGGAACTATACTGGACAATTCTTCAGAGCAGAAGCCATGAAAGTACCTATAAAAAGCGATAAATCTCCCGCAGGCCGACGGTGGGCAAGAGAGGAAAGCCTTTCTGTAAGTAAAGGATCATTAATGAGACGAATAGCTCTTCTTTGAATGGAATCAAGAATGCTTAGGGTTGTGGGGGTCGCCATGCCCCAGATATGAGAACAATATTCCAAGGGAGGTCGGATTTGGGACACATACAAAGTGTATAAATTAGAAGGCGAAAAATACTTTTGGCTCAAAATAGAAATCCAAGCTTTTTGAAGCTGCCGTGGCTATAGATACAATGTGTTTATGCCAGTTAAGGTTACTTTCAAATGTGACACCTACAAGATTGAAGGTGTCCTTGCTTTGTAAAACTTGGCCGCTTATAAGTAGAGGATGAGTATTTGGTGACTTTTTTCGCGACAAGGAACATGATTGTGTTTTGTATGCATTAAAATGGCCGAAATTTTTTGGCGCCCCAATCCAATATTAAATTAAGATCCTGCAAAAGAGATATCTGCATCGCTCTGCGTTTGTTTTCCAAATCAGGTTTAGTGATGGGTTTAGGAACCTGAAAACTGGAGTGAAGGGTACTATCGTCGGCGAAACCATGACTGTAATTAGTTGTGGACGAGAGAAGGTCGTTGATGTGAAGAAGAAACAATGTTAGTGCCAGAACTAAGCCCTGAGGCACTCCAGCATTTACTTGGTGAAAGCTTGAAGAATGGCCGTCCATACTGCCTGTCATGCAAAATTTTGTGTTTTTCTAAATACTTAAGAATTTGTGAATTAATGAATTTTTCCATTACTTTACAAAGAACTGAGAAAATTGAGATTTCTCTATAGTTGGATGGAAGAGATTTAGATCCTTTCTTGGGAATAGGTTGACCACGTGCAGCTTTCCAGCTCTACGGAAAGATACCTGTGTCGTAAGAAATTTGAAAGAGCCGAGTTAGGATTGGTGCAAGTTCTGGAGCATATTTTTTTAAAACGACTGCTAGAATGCCGTCCAGCCCAGACGATTTCTTCGTGTTAAGAGAAGAAAGGATATGCTTAATGTGTTTTACCTTAAAAATGATATCGGGCATTTTATGAGGAACTGGGGTAATAGCTCGAATTGGATGATTTACGGGAGAGTCAAGGGATGAATTGTCAGCAAATTGTTTAGCAAATAGTTCTGCCTTTCCTTTAGAGGTAGAAATAATTTCATTTTTCAAAGTTAGTGGTGAAAAAGAACTGGTACAAAAATTCCTACTTATTGGAGATGTATAGCGGGATGAAGGCAGGCAAATAAAAACCACTATTGTATTTATCCCAACGTTTCGTGGCTAGATTGCCACTTTATCTTCTCTCTCTACTGAGGATGAGTATTTGATGACTCTTTTCGCGACAAGGAACATGATTGTGTTTTGGATGCATTAAAATGGACGAGATTTTTAGCGCCCCAATCCAATATTAAATTAAGATCCTGCGAAAGAGATATCTGCATCGCTCTGCGTTTGTTTTCCAAGTCAGGTTTAGTAATGGGTTTAGGAACCTGAAAACTGGAGTGAAGGGTACTATCGTCGGCGAAACTATGAATGGAATTAATTGTGGACGATAGAAGGTCGTTGATGTGAAGAAGAAACAATGTTGGTGCCAGAACTGAGCCCTGAGGGACTCCAGCATTTACTTGGTGAAAGCTTGAAGAATGGCCGTCCACAATAACTGATATACGACGATCAGATAGATAACTAGAGAGCCAAGTACAGAGTTTAGTTGAAAGACCATAGGAGGGAAGTTTATTAAGAAGTGCGGCATGCCAGACCTGGTCAAAAGCTTTGGATATATCAAGAGCAACGATCTGGGACTCACCTAGAAACTCAAGAGACTTATTCCAGCAGTGTGATACGAAGGAAAGAAGATCTGCTGTAGATCTTTTGTGGCGAAATCCATACTGCCTGTCATGCAAAATTTTGTGTTTTTCTAAGTACTTAAGAATTTGTGAATTAATTAGTTTTTCCATTACTTTACAAAGAACTGAGAGAATTGAAATTGGTCTATAGTTAGATGGAAGAGATTTAGATCCTTTCTTGGGAATAGGTTGAACACGTGCAGCTTTCCAGCTTTCCGGAAAGATACCTGTGTCGTAAGAAATTCGAAAGAGCCGAGTTAAGATTGGTGCAAGTTCTGGAGCACATTTTTTAAAACGATTGCTGGTATGCCATCTAGCCCAGACGATTTCTTGGTGTTAAGGGAAGAAAGGATACGCTTAATGTGTTTTACCTTAAAAATAATATCGGGCATTTTATGAGGAACTGGGGTAACCGCTGGAATTGGATGATTAACGGGAGGGTCAAGGGTTGAATTGGCAGCAAATTGTTTAGCAAATAATTCTGCCTTTCCTTTAGCGGTAGAAACAATTTCATCTTCCAAAGCTAGTGGCGGAAAAGAACTGGTACAAAAATTCCTACTTATGTTTTTCGCAAAGGACCAGAAAGATTTGCTGCCATTTGAGCAAGAAAGAACTTTGTTTTTAATACGATTGTCGAAGGAGTCTTTGGCTTCAGAAATTGTTTGATTGTAGTAGTTTCTTGCTTCAATGCTGGCCTGTCGGTTTTCTGGACTAGGATCCTGTAGAAACTTTTTGTGAGCATGAACTTTTAAAATTCTAGCCTTATCACAAGATTTGGAAAACCAGGGTTTGTTATTGGATTGTTTGGGGTTCTTGATGGTGTGTGGAATATAGGTTTCAATGCCCAATTGAATTGATTCCGTCAGTTGATTGCAAATTTCAGACGGATCACCAGAAGAAAAGCAGATGGAATTCCAGGGGTAAGTGGCGAAGAAGTCCCTCAGGCCATCCCAGTCGGCTGAGTTGTAGTGCCATACGGTGCGTGGTGGCATGCATTCATTTACCTCGGGATGTGCAGGGTAAGATATAGTAACTAAGCCATGATCTGAGCGACCTAGGGGAGCTGTGACAGATGTTTGATAGAGTTCAGGGTTGGTAGTGAGAAAGAGATCAAGGGGATTTGAACTATGATTTGGGACTCTAGGAAAGTAGGTGGGTTCCATAATAAGGTTGGTAAGAGAGTTACTGACTGCGAAGATTTCGGCAGCTCTGCCTTGGGGGTCAGTTTTTGAAGAGCCCAGCCAATCCTTATTATGGACATTGAAGTCGCCAAGCACGATTATTTCAGCCGATGGAAACTGAGAAATTATGCTATCGATCTTTGTTGAAAGAAAGTCAAAGAACTCGACATAGGAATTATTAGAAGGGGACCGGTACAAACAGCAGATAAATTTAGTTGAAGACTTAAGGGAAAGTTTAAGCCAAAGGATATCGGGCCTACCCGATTCAAGATTGGAAACTCGAGCACAAGCCAGATCGTTGCGGACGTAAGCACATACACCACCATGTGGGCGAAAAGACGAAATAAGTTCGTAGCCTGGAAAGAGAAGGTGGCTGGTTGAAGATTTAGAACTTATTTGTGTCTCCGTTAGAAATAGTATGTGGGGCTTAAATGACTGAAGGTGATGATGAACGGAGTTTATATTGGTGTTAAGCCCACATATGTTTGCAAAAGAAATTAAACTTCTCGATGAAGGCCTCCCGGATGCACCCCTCGCCCGGAGATCCGAATGGAGGGGTATTTTACCTCCGGAACATTTTACTTCCGGGTGTGCCGCCATCATTTGTACATAGTTTGGGGAGTTAAAAGGAAAAAAGAAAAGAGAAAGAAGGAAGAAGGAAAACTGACTCACACACCCAGAACCCGAAACGTCCGTTAGGACTTCACGGGTCCTTTAAAGGGTGGTACAGCAAATGATACATCAGAGTATTGTCTTCGAATTGTTCACTTAAAAGAACTCGGAAAAAATATGTTTTCTAAGTATTGGACTTCAGTGTAAATACTATTTAGTTTGTTTTATTAACTGAAAATGTTTATTCTGTGCCATTTGTTTTAATTTGGTTTTGAAAATCACAGATTCTAAGTGGCGACCATTTTTTTCTATACATATTCGAGGCTGAGACGATATTCTCGTAATTACTGCATTTATTTCGCCAATAGTTTGGAAATGATGTTAAAAAGCTATACTTCCAGGTGACCCCACATATTTTCAGGGCTCGTAATCTCGTTACGTAGAGAAGTTGGGTGGTCTGTGCGTTCACCATATCTTGCCCTAAAGAGAATTTTTCCCTTGGGACTATCCGAGAGCGAAGGTTTTTTTTCACCTTTCCCAAACCATTGTTGAACCGAAAGCAGCAAGACGCCAAGAAATTACATGAATATAGCCTTAAATACTGCTCGAGTGATTGAAACTTTAAAACTTTATTTGGTAACAAAAAAATGTTTACTATAATAACTTGTTTTTCAGTATTAGATATTATTTTTTGTCCTCAACATTTACGTTATTTATATTCAAAATAACATTTGATTATGTCCTTATTTAAAAATCTTTTATATTTTTTTACCACAGTGGCGGATTTACATTATTTGCCGCAATTTTTTTTTCATACTTCAAAGCCGATTCCCACTTAGGAGTTTACACCCGTGATGCACGAGTCGTCACCCATCAGCTGATTGTCGGAGTTTCTTCAAGGACACGGGTAAAACCATAACCATGCCCATTGCCCATTCGAATCAAAATTACAACTTTTGGTAGTACCAACTGTAAATTCATGTAGGGAATTTTGCCAAAAAGGCGTCACCCATATAGAGGAAAATTAGAACCGGTCCTAACTTGGCGGGTGAAAACGCATGAGTCTTTATTCTTATTCATGACTCACAGGTGTGAATCAAAAAAGTCAAAGACTTCTCACCCAGGGTGAAAACCCCAGGGTGAAATTGAGAAGCAAGAAAAGGTCTTCACCGCCTTCACCCATAAAATATAGTTACTGACTACCTATTAAATTATGTTGTTATTTTTTGGTATTTACTAAATCGAAATAATAAATGTATGAACTAAATCTGCCGCCCCCAAACATTTACCGCCCTTGGCTCCCGCCTACTCAGTAAATTCACTACTCCTTTATCCTCGATTCAGTATTAGTCACTGTTTGTTCTTAGCAATAACTTTTCACGTTTATGCGTATAGTTTAAAGATCCATTTTTATACAAGGTTTCACTTAAAATTATTTATAATATACGTTTATTTTTGGTAAGACCGAAAGTGATATTTAATTATTTTTTAACGGATTTCTAAAAAAAACAATAACCATCCACATCCAAATATCAAAACCAAAATTAAAAGTTGAATGACGTTCTTAAAAGTTGAATGACGTTCTGACAAAGAGTTCGTTGTAACCCTGTATAGATACCTACTTTTGTCCTCATTAATAAACTTTTTAAGCCTTGTCTATAAACTAATTTTAACACGTTTTTTTTTACTTTCTAGTTACGACAAATTGTTGTTATGAATCCAGTAAGCAGTGGCAAAAAAACAAGAGCCTCTCTTCAGGTGGAATGATTAGAATGTTGGGTGTACAACAAAGAAATGAAGTCAAATCAACCCAAAACCTGGCGATCATCGTCCTGTTTTTTATGATATGCTGGATTCCCCTATACACCATCAATTGCATTATCGCATTTTACAAAGATTTTAAAGTAAACTCAACATTTATGCTCTCCTGCATAATATTATCTCATTTAAATTCTGCCGGCAATCCTCTTTTATATGCGTATCACCTAAAAGATTTTCGTGCCGCTCTGAAAAACTTTTTTGCAATTTATTTCATTTAGAACAGCAATGTTGCGATCAATTTCCGCCACGATATCTTTCAAACTATAGTCAAACTCGAATGCAGTACAGAAATTCTACCTCAAATACTGATTTTGGAAGAAAAACTCGGCCGGACACAAAAGTTAGTACCATAGTAAAAAATTCAGCCATTCTCGCAACAGCTCCCACCGGTAAAATAGACAGGAGTATCTGGAATATTGCTGAAGATTCTGGAAGAGATTCAGGATCTTCACAGGATTCTCTTAAAGACATTGATTCTAGTCATTGTAATAAACTTTTAATAAGTAGACCTGCCACTCCGTATAAGCTAAAAATTATAGAGTTAAATCAAGCCTACGTAGATACGTACAGTTTAGATGGTTCAGATGATGTGTGTGTGGATGACTATATTCCTTGCTATAAAGATACGGAAGAAACTAGTTTAAGCAACATAAATAATATGTATGATACCACTACAAATCATTTAAACAATTTATCTATGTCATCCCCTCAATTATCAAAAAGCGTTTTTTTGATCGAAACTGAATCTAAAAAACAAAGTAAAAATTCAATCGATCCAAAAACAACCATTTGGATGTTGAACATTCCCCAAAACATAGTCATAGATTAAGTCCTTATAAAATTGTAAGTAACATATTTAAAAATAAGATGAAATTAAATCGTAGCTTAAGTGATGGTGGTAATCATTCTGATTCTTTAAAAAATTTAAAAGGTTCAATTGTAGCCGATTATTATTCTGTACCTATATAATGATTAAAATCCTGAGAGATGTAGGTAACATTCTATCTGCAGTTCGGCTGTAGGTCTGAAGGGTAGTAACAATAAATTAAACTATTAGTTTATTAAGTTAAATTGTCTTGGTCCCTTTTGAAGACTCAAAATGGCAAATGATCAACGTTAAATAATTAAAGAGGACACGTTATTTGGTTTAAAATATACAGGCTGTACAAAAGTATGGAAACCACTTAATATGGAAACTAACTGAAAAAAAACCTTTAAGAAAACAGTTCTATAAAATAAAATAGGGCATATTATGGTTGTTTAGAGTGATGGATATGTCAACGTTAAATTGACCTCTTTAACGGAAACTTTAATTTTTTATTGCAAAAATAGAATGTCGAAAAAATTCTGCATGTTACAGTTTAAAATTCATCAAGGTTTTATTTGAAGGTCAAGTATATATATATATATATATATATATATATATATATATATATATATATACATATATATATATATATATATATATATATATATATATATATATATATATATATATATATATATATATATATATATATATATATATATATAATAGTGGAAGGGTAGTCTTGACCGACTAGTTCAAAATAATTACCAAGGAGACTTTCAAGGTCACCTCCAGATCACCACAAGACATTTTTCTTAGCTTTCTGTTTCTGCAGTAAAAAGAATTATTTTTCCTAACTCTAACTAACCAGAACTTATCAAATTATTGTCAACATGGTTTGGTGGTGCTCCCACAAAGTGAAGCCCTAAGCAATTATTTAGTTTGCCCTTAGGTTAATTTAGTACTGATAATTTATGATTTTAAAACTACTATATTATTACAGTTACTACAAAAGGTTCTTAAAAAAATCCAAAAATATATCCGGACTGCAGCTCGATGTTACTGTTCAGTTACTTTATCAATACTGTTGTCAAATAAAATTATATTATTGTTATTTATTGTATTATTTATTGTGGTTTCCTGCTATCCCAAACATTTCCGTTTTAAAAGTCATAAACTACTCGAATACCTTGACAACCGAATCCAATATAGTGCAAAAATAATAAAGTTGTTGTCAAAAGATATAACCTAACTGTGCGAAAAATATGTTTCTTGTGTTTTTGAACAATTAACGTTTTAAAAGTGACAAACAGTAGTAATGGCTTCAATAGTTAACCAACGTTACCCCTTATTTACAATCACTTTTAAATTGTCGAATTGACATTTAAACAATTGGTTCAACTTCAACTACTTTGACAAGTGAAGTTTAATCAAGAGTTTGAATGTCAATTTGACAATTCAAAAGTGATTGTAAATGTAGCTTTACTTTATAAATTAAACAATTTACGATAAAGAGGTAGCAGTGGTCACTACATCGTCAACAGTAGCGATAGTTATTATACAGAGTGGTTATCAATGTTTTGACTCATTTTGATCGAGAATAACTTGAGCAAAAATGAAGTTATCAAGATGCCTTTGTTAATATGGTGAATAACCTATTGGGAATTCAAATTAAGAAGCAGCAGTGTTGCAATTCGGTCAATCAGATGATAAAAATGGGTATCTAAATCAAAAGTGTCCAAAATATTTACCATATTTACAGAAATATACAATTTTGGGTTTGGATCTCGGCTAGAATCAAAAGCACTTTTGAAAACAATGCATTAAATTTCAGACAAAATGTTAGGCATCATAGTCTAAAAGCCTAAATAAAACAAAGAGTAGTTACCAGCTAACGTTCCCTGTAATTTTATATAAAGTGACAAAACGTAAGTTGTTCAATATTAACACCTAAACTGCAGGCATAACAAATCCGACTTTGCATCTTTTGCTTCATGGCAGAATTTTTACGGAGTCCATGATGACAACTACCAAAACACTTAGCACAAATTGTAGACTAATTCTTCTTGTATTTTTTATTGCACTTATTCAATAAATTATAAAAATTATTTATATATCACCATATTAACTGCCACAACAGCAGGAAAAACTTGACAATGAATTGTCATGGACTCTTATACTAGTTCAAAATTAGACCGATAAGGGCTTTTTAACAACGTTGCAAGCTTAATTTTAAAAGCCAATAGCTTTGTTGCCTTATTTCTTCTATAACCATTGTTAAATATTAGGCTACTTTTACAACCAATTCTGAAATTTCAAACTGACGTATAAACAATTGGTTAAACTTCACTTGTCAAAACCAAATTTGATGAGTGAAGTTTAACCAATTTTTAAACGTTAACCTAGAACCCCTAACCCTAACCAGAACTAACCAGAATTGGTTGTAAATGTAGGGTTACCCTTAATTGCCAGGCAGTCACTTTTTTGGATGTCAATAAATCCGTTATTTTTTAAAATACAGTCAATTACACAAAAGGTATTAAAAATAAATTAATTTTTGATTTAGGCGGGTTGATCTATCTATCCACTAAATTTTGTTGATAAGTGATAAATATTTGTCAGAGCTCGGTAAATACGGCCGTATGTTGATTAAACCCATTTAAATTTTAAATAGCCTCATGCTTTGCTAGTTTTTCTTCAAAGGAAAGTCAAGTGGATTATATTTTATAGTTGTAAAGTTATACAGTTTCACATTTTGTTAAGCATGGAAAAAATTAAGATACACGAAAAATAAGATTTTTTTTATTTTAACCCCCCATCACGTGAATTTTTTGGTACAAAAAATTATTATTGTTTTACAATATTATCTGTAAATAAAAAGTAAGTATAATCAAGTATAATCTAATTTTATTCCACAAAATAAAGAACCGTTATAAAAAAATATTCATTAGATAGACATTAAACTCGCAAGCTTTTCGGTTTTCGATCGAAATCGCACATTTAACAAAAATACACGATATCATCACCCATTCGCAAACCTCGTAACGCCAGAATTGATCGAAATTGCGCTTTTGGAGGATCCACTAACTTGACAATAAGCGAACCTTACCCGCAAACCTTACACTTCCAGTCATAATATTATAACTATTAAGTAACTATTAATTTAAATTTAACATTCCAAATCATAGGCTAAGGAAAAGTTTTTGATTATGGACATACGAGGTTTGTGAATTAGGATAACGAATATTGTCTTTCGTTCTTTAGCTAAAATCATATTTTGGTTATCACATTACTCGACAACATATTGTGGCTGCTTCATGTGTGTGTATCCAGAAATAACCAAAACAAATTTCTTTGAAAACAAAATATTATCGACGTTTTGTGAAAAATACGTTACCGGCTACCTTCACTCATCAATATTTGCTTCTGCATCTCGTAGCTGTAATTTGTGAAAGGATAGGAATAAATTTATTAAAATTACAAAAATTTAAACACATCATGTTTATTGGCTACCTTAGATATCCGGAAACGTACATAACAATTGATTTCAAATATTTAAACAAATTACACAACACATAATAATTGTAAGTACAAACTTACTAAATGAACTAAGTAAAGATATTTTAAAGATAGCTTAATACTGGACAATACTCAGTCAAAATTATCTCACTAACCTTAAATAAATAGGTATACAATTTTATTGTATATAATATTAAATTTATAATTTTATTTTAAATTAAAAAATTAAAAAATATCGCGAAAAACAGATACGCCCAAAATTAATAACACTTATTTTAAAACCTTGTTTACTTTGAACACCTTGATACGTTATTATAGTGGATATTTTAGAATAACTTCCCTTATCTGGACTGTTAGCGTATACAGTTTTTAAGAGAGCAAAAACCAACAGCACTTATACATACTGGGTTAGTAAAAAGCACCGCGATTCTTAAATATCCTTAAAACCTTAAATATATGTATAAAATTGAATGGTGATACCGGCACTGTTGCCAGATTTCCAACTTTTGTGATACACGTATTTTTTATTTTTTCAAATGGAATACTCCATTTACTTTTATTGCATTAAACTAAGCGGAACAAATTTAGTAAGTTTTTAAATTTTTAAAATTCTGTATCTATTAGTTGCTAACATATTATACACTACACTTTCAGCAACAAGTACGTTAGCGCCTAAAATCTTTAAAACCACTAAAGCTGTGTTTTTAGGCATGCCCCATTTTGATATACAGGGTGATTTAAAAATCGATCACGAAACTTAAGAGGGTAATTCTACTTGACAAAATAAGGGTAGAGCTTTATATAATTTTTTTCAAAATGTCATTCGTTTTCGAGTGACAAGCCGTCAAAGTTCAATTTTTATTTTGGTTTTCGCCATATTGCATTTATTTTTAACCAATCCAGTTGATATTTGGCACACAAATTCAGCTTTGCAGACTCTAAAATTTTAAGACAAAAGTATTTTTTAAATACCGCCAGAGAGCACTTTACCTAAAACTTAAAATTTATTTACTTCATAACTTTTTATTTTGACAGATATCGCAAAGCTGTAATATTTATTTTTTTTAACACACCGTAGTTTAAAAACTAAGACGTTTAGGACAAATGTTTATATTAAGTTTTTTCATTATTTTCTGTTGTAGAATCGCCCCGTAAAGTTTGTCGGTTGAGTTACTGGACACCCTGTATGTATGTAGGTAATTTGATTGAAATTGATGAAAACTTTGATGTCTATTGGTGCCTAAACGGTGCGATATCTGTCAAAATAAAAAGTTATGATGTAAATAAATTTTAAGTTTAAGGTAAAGTGCCCTCTGGCGGTATTTAAAAAAAGTACTTTTGTCTTAGAATTTTAGAATCTGCAAAGCTCGATTTGTGTGTCAAATATCAACTGGATATGTTAAAAAATAAATGCAATATGGCGAAAAAACCAAAATAAACATTGAACTTTGACGTCTTGTAACTCGAAAACGAATGACATTTTGAAAAACAAATATATGAAGCTCTACCCTTATTTTGTCAAGTAGAATCACCCTCTTGTCGTGATCGACTTTTGAATCACCCTGTATAAAATTGAATGGTGATACTATTACTAAATTTCCCAGTATTGATGCTACACGCATTTTTTTTTATTTTTATTGCATTAAACCTAGCGGAACAAATTTACACTACAATTTCAGCAAAAAGTACGTTAGCGCCTAAAATCTTTAAAACAACTAAAGCTGTGTTTTTAGGCATTGATCAGTGATATCAGCATTGTTGCCAAATTTTATTGAAAACGGTGTTGACATATCTCGGTAACCGGTTAAGATTGAATTTTGAAAATTTGGAATCATACAAAAGTTGCTCCTTTTATTAAAATTAAATTATACTAAAAATATTACGTACAGCACAAAACCGGAAAATCTGTAAACAATGGCAATATCACTATTTAGTTCTACTTGCCCAGAAATCCTTAAAATCTGAGTTTTCCAAACGCAGCTTAAGCGGTTTTAGAGATATTTGAGCGCATATGAACTTTTTACCTAAAATGTGGTGTTGTCATATCTTAGCAACTACTAAAAATGAAATTTTAAAAATTTGTGGACCTATTAAATTACGCCTGAGCAATTTATTCCCATGAAAATAAATGGGGCAGTTCATGAAAAAAAATGATACGTGTAGCTTAGCACAAAACTGAAAAATCTGGTAACGGTGCCGATATTACTGTTAAATTATTTATACCCAATACTTTTCATATACCAAGTTTGGTAAATGTAACTTAAGTGGTTTAAGAGTTATTTAAGAGTTGCAATACTTTTTACTAACCCGGTATATAGCCTACCGTTATGGCAACAACAAAAAAGTAATACCCAAAACAAAAAGATAGTTTTAATTAATTATTGTGCATTTAAAAATTACTTTCCAAACCTTTTGAGTTTCTTCTTTTGAGGTATTTAGCAATACATTTCAAATTGCCGTATTTATTTTTGGGTGTTGACATAAGACTAGATTTGCTAACTGATAAAAGTTTTATCCAATACATATGTATACCCTAAAATATTTTGCATTTATTTATAAATTTGTTATATTGGACCTAACGAATTTTAAAATGAAAAAGCCAAGTTGTGTCATGAGTGAAAAAAATATCTAAAGCCAGCAATTGTAAAAAATAACCTTTTTAAAGAATAAATGAGACGACAGCACTTTTAAATGGTTTATTGTTTATATATTAACCTTGCGCTTTTTAAAACTATACAAGGTGTCCACAAATTAATGGTACACAGGGAAATCACAGATTCCTGCCAGATGCCAAAATATGAAGATTTAAACAAATATACTTACATGAATCGCTAACTGCAGAAAGGGGACATGTCACATTTTTTTAAATATTCAGGGGACACGAAAAACTGTGTAACCTATTTTAAAAATGTATTAGGCTTTCAATTTTTTTACGACATATAAAAAAATCAATTTGGTTTTTGAGCTTGGCGTAGCACACATTGATGGACATGTCCCCTTTTTGCAGTAAAGGGAATTAAATAAAATTATTTTTATTTTAAATGGATTTTTTAACAACTGACGTTCGTACAACTTAGAAAATGGTTTATTCAATGTCACATACTTTGTCGGCGGTTGGCCATGTCAAAATTTCTTTTCAAAATGTCAAATATGCCTCTGGTATAAATTGCATTATATTGACTATTTTAGGCAGATTTAGTGAATATTTGAATACTTGGAAGAAAAACAGTATTCGAATACTTGGTATTCACGAATACCCGGAATAGGTATTCGAATACTGGAAAAAAATTTGAATACTAGAAAAAAATGATTTTGAAGAGCAAAAAAAAGGTCCTCACCTCGTTTTTTCCTACTTTTGTTACTTCGGTTCCGCTTGTTACCGTAGCCGAGGCCGGAGAAATGAAACAAATATTACAATTCATTTAAGCAAGGGGAATGCTAAGTAGCAGGGACAGTCGAGTCGACCTACGCAAAATACCAAGCCTTGTATTTTAGCCATTCAAAACAATTTTGCAGTATTTCTTTTAATGAACACTTATAGTTCTTTTCACGATCTACGAAAGTGACTTGACCTGAGATAGGATAATTACTGCAAATTATTATTTATTTAATTCCCAACCAACTTTACACATTAGTGCATCTTTTTTCATCTTGTATAGTGCGGCCCTGCACGGTAAATCCAAAAGTTTTATGCTTTTATCTCATCCCAAGCCTTAACCACTTTCTTAGATCGTGAAAAGAACTATGCCCTCTGTTTTATAGGACTTATCATCATCATACTGATTTTTTTTTAAACAATGCAATGCAATTTATTTCCAATTCCAGTTCTATGTAAAAACCCTTATATCAGTTTTTTCAAAAATAAAGATATGCGACTTGCTGGTTAACCTACTAATTTAACTAAGTCGCTTGCATAAAAAAATCCATTAAAACCACACCAAAGATATGAGCGATTAAACTAAGCGATTTTGCACTAACCACACATGTCAAGAGCAGTTTTCAGCAAAAACCAAAAAATGTAGGTGAGTAATGGCTGTTTTGCAGAAAACAATAGCGGTCAGCTGTTGGTAAATATGGTTCCAGGGGCGCCTCGTGTTGATCGGACAAAGTGGAGTCAAGGTATTTTAAAAGAAAAATCGATACAAATTAGATATTTTTTCCGAAATGTAAGGTAAAAAAAAGTAAAACTGAAACTTTTGTTTGCTTTTCAATTAGAACGAGAAATTTCAATTTGAAGTGAGGACCATTTTGATTGTTTGGAGTTAAGTTGGTTGTAAGGGCGTTGTGAGAGAACTGGAAGTGTCCAAGGTCGTCACACTACAAATACCCTGGGTTAAGGAATTAATAGGGGATACAATCCCGGGATCCCGCCTCTTTTACAATCCCGAAATTTTCGGGATTAAATTTATTAAATTTCGGGATTTTCGGGATTATTAAATAAATTTATTCTTTTTCAAAATAATTGCATAAAATGAAACGCACTTAGTTTTCCAGTCAATTTATCGAGTTGTTAATGCCAACAAAAATAAGAAGTCAGCCATTTTTATTTTCCAGCTGATTTTGGTCAGCTTTACGCGGTCTTATATATTATTATAATTTTGCATTGAAATATGTTTATTTAAAGTATATTTTGAATATTTTATTTTTTAATATTTATAGGGTTTATTATTGCCCTAAGTTTGTTGTATTGTAGAAAATTACAAATGTTTTAAGGCGATCAATTAGATGTTGTGAGCTATGTCAATGTTGCAAAAATAAAAAGACTTTTGTTTTTATTTTTAAAGATACCTTATCAAGACGACTAAAAAAATGTTTTATCAAAAGAAAGTGTGTATCAAGATTTTTCTATATTTTAATTAGTTTGTTTTTTTGTTTTGAAAAGAAAACTTTTTACTTGTTCAGATTTTTTTACATTCCTAAAGAAATTTTAAAATATAAAAGTTTATTTTTGTATATTTTCGAATTTTTGTACTCTACCTTAAAGCCCGGGACCCGGGATTGTCTGTGCCCAATCCCGAAATCCTGGGATTGGAAAAAAGGCTCGGGATTATATCCCCTAGGTATTAAACATATTATGTATATGTCAGGATTTGATAAGTAAAATGAGCAGACCGTAGATTTAGACAAAGATGACAGCCGTAGTGGCATCACTAATAAAGGCTAAATAATATTTTAAATAAAAATGTGTTTCTTTCAGAAAATTTTGGTTTAGTACAGGATTCCATTCTTTCCAAAAACTAATTAAAATATTCTGCAGAAACCCCAAGTGTCAAATTAAAAATTACCTTTTTTTAAGAACCAAAAGAGAGCCGAAAATTATTTTTATAGTAAACTCTGTCTTATTTTTAAAAATACTAATTTAAACATTTATAGGAGCCAAGTATTGTTTAAACAAATAACTTTTTGCTTTTTCCTAAAGTAACAATTAATGACAAATGGGGTAACATAGAATTTGCATTGGCTATTTTTATTTCATGCTTCTAGTCAGTTCCCACTATGATTCCTAAGCTGATCAAATTTTTGGCTTCAGCTTCAGTCAAAAATTTACCGTCGGGCGAAGGATACTTTTTAGTAATTAAAAGATTTATAAATCAACCCAGCAAACACTATTTGCCGGCAATATACATTTTCATAATGGCATTGATGGTAAAGCATTGGAAATTGGTGGCAATATTATGCCAACATCTAATACGCATTAAAAAGTTAACCCTAAATAAACACTCAATTGCCAATAAATTTTACATGCAGGCGAATTGCCGGCAAGCATACAAAAATGGCGGCATACCAATCCTGATTAAATAAAGCATGCCTTTCTGTTGAAGGCAAATAAATATTGGATTTTTGAAGGCAAACCTTCAACGCATATTCATACTTTTCAAACCATATTATTAACATTGGTATTTAACTAACATTTGAGCAATTTTTTTGATCTGTTTTATTTATAATGACGGCTAAACAACATTATTTTATGTTTTTTACATAATTTAAAGGAAATGGCCTTTTTCTAACATTTTATTGATACAAATCATGCAAATAAAAATTAAGTCAAACAAAATGTTTATTATGTATTTTTGAGAGAATAAAAATAAAATGATGGTAAAATTAGCTAGGTTAATTTCGATGATTTCGACCGAAGGTGATAAATTCAAATTTCCCGCTTAGCCGAATTACAAGATTTGACAATTTGACAAATGAGGCAACCTTGCTTTTGTTTGGCCGCTTTGTGCAATTGTTTTCTACGTGGTTTTCTAGCTTATTAGTTTCTTTCTTAAAGAAAAGAGTTTTTAGTAGACATAATTAAGTGTATTCATTACCTAATTAGTGTGTGTTATGTAATTAATTGGTGATGGCTAGTCAAGAAGGCGGATTATTCAAGTAGACTGTTAGGAGCTGTAAACATTTTGTTTAAAACCTTTTAAATTTGTAGTTACCTAAAAAATTATATATATTTAATAGTTTTTTTTGACATTTAACTCCTTTAAAATATTTTCCCTATGTTTTGGATCTGAAAATTGAGTGTAAGTGTCCCTTAAATACTTACTATTTTAAAGTGTTTTCTTTTGATTTACTATCTTTTTTTAATTTTATTACATACTTTTTCTTTTATTTTTTTTTTTGGTTTATTGTTACGGTATAAAAATTTATATTATGTAATTTTTTTATTGATAAAGTTTTCCTGCCTTTTTTCTCATTTTTTCGATTACAAAATTCTAAATATGTTATTTAACTTTTTGGGACATTCAACTTATAAAACTTGTAATACTTATTTAATGATAAATGCCATTATCCTAAACACATTTTTTGCCAATAACTTATTAATAATGGATGCCATCATCCTAAACGCATTTTCTGGCATAACTTATTAATGATGGATGTCATCATCCTAAACGCATTTTTCATCATAAATTATTAATGACGGATGCCATCAATTATGTGCAACACGTGGCCTAATAACGGCCAATTGCCCACTTTCGCGTCTTTTGATACCTTTTTGCCAATGCCTTGTCATTAAAGAGTGTTGGCAATGCCAGTAAATTAAATGTACAACGCCGGCAAAAAATGTTATATGGGAACTTTATACATTAAAGAACTAAAAAATTCTGTGACTTTGTAACACCCAAAGCTCTTTATATAAACAATCCTCTTTATACCTAAAATGCCCAGTCACTACCCCAATTAAGTTTTTACCTTTTTATCACAATTTGCACAAAAAAATAGAATAGGTATGAAAGCTCCTATGACTATAAAGACTGGCAACATAATTGAAGATTCTTCAGGTTCATAAGTTTCCGATATTTTAGGAATATTTCTTGGCCTTTTTTGAGGTCTTTCCTCTTCTTCTAAATCATCTATATCTAATTTAGGTTGATACTCATGAGCACGAGCTTCCGAATTTATTAAAGGAGGTAATTTTGGTACGTCATCGATGGTACCTTTCATCAAATAGAAAGCGTTTATTTTTGGGTTGTCTTTGTAACCTTTAATAAATTCAACTTTAATTTTTCTGCCTTGAATATCTGATTCTTCTCCATTGACAATAAGTTTTCCTAAAAGATAATATTTAGTTAACACTGTAAATTTGACAAAATAAAACAGCAATATTAACTTTCTACTGGGGTGTGCCAAAAAGTAAAAAGAAAATAGTTTTTGCCCTTTAAGCTGTGAAAAAATTGTTTTAACAAAATATAAATAAATAATTCTTTATTAAACAATAAATTTTGTATAAAAAGTTCCATTGAATAAATTTTTATTTTGGTATGAAGTTTTTTTACAGAGCTTTGAATTTAAAACTTTCGGTATTTTCATTTTTTGCGAAACTATTGCGAAAAAATTATATAAAAAGTCCTTATTGACTTTTTCCTATTATCAATTACAACAAAGTTACAGCCTCTTAAATACTTAGTTTTTGCTCTTATTAATACTGTTATTGTTAATGTTGACAAGAGCAAAAACAATGAATTCAGAACTAAAAGCAAAAAAGTATTTTAGAGCCTTTAACTTTGTTGTGACTCATAAAATAGAAAAAAGTCGATATGGGATTTTTATAGGATTTTAGATGTACTAAAAATTTGTCTTTTAACTTTTTTTTAACGCTAATAGTGTCGAAAAAAATGCAAAAACCGAAAATATTAAATTAAAAGCTCTGTAAAAACTTAAATACTGCAGATAAAAATTGGACTCAATGAAATTTTTGGACCAAATTTATTGCTTAATAAGATGCATTTATTTATTTTTTGTTAAAATAATTTTTCACAGCTTGTAGGGCCAAAAGTGGCAAAAACCCAGTTTTTCATGTTATTTATACAGAGAAACAAAAATAATTATGTAAAACGTCTTAAACTTCAAATTTTGAGTTACGCTTTTAAGAGAAGATTTGTTTGGGCATCCTTTTGAGTTATTTTTGAGTAAGAACAAAACAAAATTTTGACACCCTACTTTCCACACGATCAAAAAACAGAAGTATTTTTGAAAGTTAAATTAAAAGTAAGTATTTTAAGTTTCTTTTCTTTGGAACTTTACAAAGACAAAACAAAGATTGATGTTTATTAGAGTCCACAAAATCCACCACAGATAATATTTGAATCTTAACCATTTCTGAGCATAAGTAGGTGCTTATGTTCTTCATGATAAATTTGATAAATATTTTTTAGATTTTAAAACCAATTTCTAAACCTGGGACTAAATTAAAAGTTCTTATACTGAGATAGTGAAAAACCTATTTTTACAAAATTTATTGGTACTCTAGCTATGACTAACTTACTCATAACTTTTACTTTAAAATGTCAACATATTAAAATATGTTTGTTTTTTAACCAACACTACAAACCATTTTATTCTTTAGGGGTTACTTTTTTTTCAGTGTTTTGGTATCTAAGTTAATAACCTTACCATGATGTACATGAAAAGGAATATATTCATCATGAGCCACTCCTCTATCAACTTTTGCAAAAATATCTAAATCAGCAACTACAGTGTGTTCCCCATTAAGTACAACATCAAAAACTTTTTGATCGGGGGCTTCAAAGTATACTTCAGAAAATTTAAGTACTAATACATAATCGCCATCTGTAGGAATAGTTAGATCATATCTGGAAAAATAACAGCCAAATAAAATTTTATATTGTTTTATCCTGTTAGTAGACATTATAGATATTTTTATTTATTTATTTCAAAATAATTGTTACAATAAATAAGTTTTTTAAACAACTACAAACATTTTTTTTATTTTATTCTATACAATAACACAAAAACACCTAGGTATTTAAATATATCTGTATATGTTTTTGGAATTTCTATCACAGTTTTTCTTTCAACAAACACATTGGTATCACACCTGCTCAAGGCAGAGAAGAACTATATTAATTAGAACTACTCTATATAAAATAAATAACAAAAATATAAATAAATTCATAAATTCATTACCAAGCAATGAAACAATACAACAATTAAAGCTTTTAACAAAGTATCACAAAGTATAGCTAAAACAATTTTCTATATATTTTATAATAGTTTTTATAAACATATTCGGCACGTTTAATACCATAAGTCTTATTTCATATTATTTGTCGAATGCTGGCAGGGACCAGATTATACAGTTTGGGACCTAGATACAATATTGATTTTAGGCTCAATGTTTTATTATTATTGGGCAATATTAAATTTTCTCGGAATCTACCTCTTGCATATTCATGATTAATATATGCTTTATTATCTAACTTTGTAATAAACTTACAAACAGTTACAATAAAAAGACATCTTACATTTAAATTTTTTTAGAATATAACATAGATGTATGATATGTTCTAGACTTTTTATAAATGATTTTTAAAATATAATGTTGATCAATGTTTAATGGTCTTAAAGTTGTTTCATATAAACCGCCCCATATCAGTATTCCATACCTAATAATAGATTCTACAAGAGATTTATAAATAGTTAAAACCAACTTCTGACTTAAAATTTCCATCAGTACCTAAATAAAACTTGTAAATCGAACCTTTCAAACCCTTAACCACTTTATCAGCCTTAAGCAGCTTTGTTTTCACTAAAACATTTTGTAACCACTTAAAATATAAGCTCCTAAGTGTAAAACATGGTTTTTAAAAATTTATGGATTAAAACGGGTTCATCAGATTTTTTATTCTCTTGAATGTAGGTATTTTTCATTTAACAAAAGTAATATACAATTTATTGTTAAATGAAAAACACCTTTGTTAAAATATAGTAAAATAAAAAAGCTGTGGTTACAAGGTAGTAAAAAAATAATTATTAAAAAATATATATTAAAAAGAAACAAAAAGGAACATTAAGAAAGTTGAGACAGTTAGCAACAGGAACATAAAAAAAATACCAATGAGGACATCAGTTAAAAGCTTAAAAAATTAATAAATAAATAGGTACATACATAAACATTTTTTTGTATACATTAAAAAAAATAGTTTCCTAAACATTATATGGTTACAAAAAGACATGCAAAAAGAATATTTTTATGGTTTTCAGTTTTTGAAAACTAAAAACAAACAACTGGTTTTAAAAACTAAAGATATTGGTTGAAAAAGTGCATATTTTGAAGGTATCTTTTAAAAACTTTCTATTATAGGGATTATTTCTCAAAAAAATATTGATGTGTTCAAGATGTGTTTTTATGTTTATGTAATTTTGCTTATTAGAATATTTATAGAAGTTATTCTGACCCCTGTTACAAAATATTCAATTGTTCTGAAAAACAGATTGTGTCTGTAATCTATTTTATTTATTTTAAAAACTGTTTATTGCAAGATTTCTTTTATTATATTGCATTTAAGTTTAATTTTGTGTGTTATATTTTTTCCTTCTAAATTTTTTTTTAATAATCAATTTTAAAACTAGTCTTCATTTTCTGTTAGGGTAAAATAATTATTTTCAATGTATACCGATCAAGTATAAAAATACACTGTACATACCCAAATGTACTTGTATGATATCTTTCCGTTTGGTATAAAATGTGGTCATTAGGGGGACACGTCCTATAAGTAAACGCTTTCCATAGTCCGAAGCAGTACCTACACGACCAGACAAAGGGTCACGTTCGTATCTTATACCATTAGTATCTGTATGAGCATCTCCACCGGCGTTTACGGCATAAATAACTTGTCCCACACTTTGTACTTCTTGGAAAATACATAATATTAAAACTATTATAAAACTAATATTTAATAATTTACTAAATTCAGCTCCATTAGCAATCATTTTTAGTCAGCAAAGAAACGTAACACGTAGCAAAACACTATAGTGAAAATAAATTAATATCTTATCACCTCAACATACTTATGTTGAATTTTTAGTGAATTTTTTTAGGTTAGAATGTGGTTTAACTACTGTCAAGATGACAGAAAAGGGGAGTTTGGTTTGACTCGACGACGTAAGAATACTTTATCACATATACTTCCCATAGAAGTACATGGCCAAAATATTTTTTAATTTTTAGGTGAAATAAATAATAATAAACATCGAAAACGGTAATTTTCTAGAAACCTGCGGCAACTCCGATTTTAACGAAATTTGGTATGGGTTTTTGGGGCGCTGATCAAGAATCTGAAAGATTTTTTTGGCGGAAACCTTTCGTTCTCGAGATATTCATCATCAAAGTTCAAATTTGAACTAAGCTTATTTTCACCATTTTCCCCTTCTTTTTGCACACAATTCTTGATTTAAAGCTAAAGTGTCACAAAATATTTGATTTTCACCTTTTAAAACCCCGTTTTTCTACGTTTTTTACATTATTTTTGCATTAAAGAAAAGCCACGCATTTTCTTTGATAATGCGGCAACCATACATACACATAGGGCTTCATGGCACACTGGGATTGAAATGATTCAAAGTATAGATATTCAATTTAATGCAAAAATAATGTTAAATACGTAAAAACGGGGTTTTAAAAGGTGAAAATCAAGTGGAACACAATCCACTTTGGCTTTAAATCAAAAATTGTGTGCAAAAAGAAGGAGGAATATTGTAAAAATAGGATTAGTTTAAATTTTAAGTCTGATGATTAATATCTCAAGAACAAAACGTTTCTGCCAAAAAATCTCTTAGATTCGTGATCATCGCCCCAAACCCCCGTATACTACTATTGTAATGGATCTCTACTTTCACCCTCAAGCTTCTACCTAAATAGAGGCAGTTTTACTGCTGCGGCTTATTTTTAAAAATGATGTTGTTGTTGCTAAATACTGCCATCCGATAATAATTCAGAGAAAAGAAGATTTTTGTGGTTAGTGTAGTTGTCAACAAAAAAAAAATATGATTGTTTTTCAAATGCCAAACGGATAAAATAGCAAAAATTGCCCCCTAATTAAGTTATTGTCTTTAATTGGGACGAAAGTATAAAAATGAATGAGCCGCAAAGTAGTAATATAAATGCTAGCGATTTGGATGAAGAAACGAAAAATAAATTAAAAGGTGATACGATTGGAGACACTCTTTACAGTGAATCATTTGTTATAAGAAGTTTATTGCAACTTTCAGAATTAAAATGGAGTGAGGAAATAGAACAAGATCTATGCTTTTTATGGGATATGACAGTCGAGAAGGATGTTTGTAAATATTTATTTGAGTTAAACTATCCTTCACTAGCTTGCACAGCAATTGAAAGATATGATGAAGCAAGATTTATAGAAATAATGATAGGTATTTTAGCCAATATTCTTGTGGCTGAGTGTGAAAAAATATTACAAATGCAGAAATAATAATCATTTTAAATCAGCTCAATACTGATGATTCTGCGGTTTTAATTCAGCTAATGAGATTCATTGAGGCAGTTTCTTATACCATTCCTGATAAAGTATCTACTATAGGAGAAGAAGTAATTACCAGAATGCATTTTATATTAAAATATTCCCAAAACTTTGAATTAATAAATCATACTATGCAGGCCCTAGTAAGACTAACGGAAGAGTTTAAATTAGATGAATTTCAAGTCGATGATAAGCTATATGAAGCTGTTATTCAAGGATTCGACACAATTTTTACTGTAGAAGAAAATAATTTTGAGATTGAAATTGATACAGAAGAAACAAGCAAAATAGTTAAAACATTTTTAAAGCTTATAACAAATATGTGTGCTTATGTTGATAAATATAATCATGATGGTATTCCTACATGTATAAACAACTGTGTAAAACTTGCAGTTACA
This sequence comes from Listronotus bonariensis, assembly GCA_014170235.1. Classification (NCBI taxonomy): domain Eukaryota; kingdom Metazoa; phylum Arthropoda; class Insecta; order Coleoptera; family Curculionidae; genus Listronotus; species Listronotus bonariensis. The sequence goes on along the minus strand of JACEGR010006405.1, from coordinate 36,338 downwards.
ATCCGTCGCTTGCTTAGACATTTTTCAGAAGAACAATATTTATTTCCATTGTCTCAGGACTTTAATGAATATATCATAGCTTTTCAGACAATCTTTACAACCCGTGATGTTAATATTATTGCTGATGTTAAAAATGGTCTTTTCTATCACATTTTCTACTCCCTCTGTAAAATGTTGTATTTGCTATACAAATGTAAATCAGAAGTGTTGGATAGTTTTAATTTAGTTTTAGAACTTGTAGGGTACCTTATTTATTTTGTAGATCAAAATACAATATTGACTGAGTTAAAAAGTTTCATTATAGGAGAGTCATTGTGGTATTAAATTCATTAAAAGAAAATTCCAGGACATTTGAGTTTGATATATCAGACAAGTTGCGGTTTCTTTTTTTCTGAATTCAGATAGCATTTTAGATAGTGTATGCCTTTTTTTATTTATAGCATGAATCAGATTGTATATATTTTTCTTATATTTATTTACTTATTAGTACAAAAACTTGTAAAAGTTCATAGTGAGTGTGGTAGTTTAGACAAGGTACTTTCTTTTTCTAAATTCAATGAGCCATTAAACCTTGTTAAAGTGCCTTGTTTCAAGTTGAATCTAATTTTATTTTAGAAATAAAGAACCATTATAGAAAATATTCAGATTGACATGAAAATTGCAAGCTTTTAAACAAAAAAATAAACACATGATATCTTCCCTACACGACCCCTCCCCTAGTGATGTTTAGTGAGTTTTTCGGAACGCCCCCCCCATGTTCAAGCCTCATGTGATTGATGGATGACCCTCTCCACTATTCTTTTTATTTATGCTATATTTGAAATTCTTTTGTTTTTCATATTTTCTTATTAGTAAAAACTAATAAGAATTTATACTGAGTTTGTTACCAAAATCTAATCTACATTTCTTTATTAAGTGCCTAAAAGGTGAATTAAACTGTTAATAAAGTTAAAATAAAAGTTACAATAGGAAAGTATTTGTTGTTATTTATTTATTTTTTTTTTTAATTAAATTCACATCATGTAATTGTATACAGCTTAGTGTATTCTAAAACATTATAATAAATAAAAAAGTGTAATTTTTTTACATTAATTCTTAAGCATTAATATATTTTTAAAAATAGTAATTTAAGTTACTAATTAAGCAGGTACCTATTTACAGAAATTTAATTTAATGGTATTTTTATGTCATTTTAAGGTTGTTATGGATTACAATCATATAGATATTGTTTCTGTAGGCGGATACTATTAGGATATCTTGTGTGGCTGTCTCAGTTTTTGCAAAAGGGATTTGTCCGGTTTTACATATAAATTAAATGTAGTGCATAGTAATGCATTCTCATATCTTCCAGCCTATTTTTTTTTGTTGTTAAGGTACTTAGTATTAAAATATGTAAAATAAACTAAAAAATGTTTTTACTAGTGTATTATTTAATTGTAGTATTTGTAGACTGTCGAATAATCTGCCTACTAGACCAGGTGAGAATGTGTTTAACGAGGCAGGAGTGCATGCAATAATTCTAAAGATCTAGAAGAAGCGTTAGAGCCACCTCTTTGTAAAATTAACTAAGTACCTACTTACTACCTAAGTATATCGAAATGAAATTATTTTTGCGGACTTAATATGTATTTACAGATCAAGTATAACATCGCCAACATACAACTTCATAACATCAATATTGCGGTTTTTTTATGAGGGCTGTGCGTGTTATACTCATTTAAACTTTAAACTGAAAGCTGAAAAATACGAAAGAGAAAAGTTTTCTAAAAACAGTGGATTAACCATCGCCTTCTAGATGTTAGATGTATTAACGGCTCATTCTCGCCGAGATGATCAGCCTTATTGTAATTGCGGTCCCGGTGAGTGACTCCATCTATTAAGCAGTAGATTTATTAGTTTTGGTTCTTCTGTTTTTGCTTTGTTTATAGGTGTTAGCAACATAAACAATGACATTAAATAGTACAATTCTAAACATCTAGAATAAAGCAACCACACGTCCCAATTGTGTGTCCTACTTTTTGGCGCCTGTTTTTCAGAAATATCCCGCTTTTTCGGCGGACTGGGTGTAAATGAATATATACAAAGGTCTTCGCCAAGGTGATGGAGGGATGAGTACAAGTACCTTATTTGTTGTTTTGCTCTTCAAAAATGTTTGGGGCAGGAGATCAATTCATCGTTTTCCATTGAAGCCCGTTCGAGGGGAGGTGCTTTTATTAGTTTGGGTTGTAATCCATTCATCTATCTATCTATCTATGTAACGGAATCTTTTGAGCCTAATTTTTACCAACTTCCAGCGATTCAATTCTCTTTGAAACTTTGCACACGTATCAAGGACCGATGACAATGCACAATTTGAAAACAGTATCCCGTTATCCTGATTAGGACCGCCAGGATAAATAAATTCCTTTTACAGATCCTCTGTGTTCTTGAGACAAATGGCGAAGGAATTTTTTAGTGAATAAACTGGAGCATTTATTTTTAAAAACTAATTGATATATCGAACTAAAAATGAAAAATAAATAATAGTTTAAAAACTAAAACTAAAAACACGCTTTATATGCAACCGAACTAAAAATTAGAAAATAATTTTTCATTACAAAGAGTTTGTCACTCAGAATAAAAGCGTGGGGTGCTTAATATATTAAATGTTATAATTATTCTATTTGCAAATATCTATGAGAGAAAAGTTATGAAAAATAGTAAAATGCACCCCACGCTTTTTACTCTGAAGTGACAAACTCTTGTAATGAAAATTATTTTCTAATTTTTAGTTCGGTTGCATATAAAAGCGTGTTTTTTAGTTTTTTAAAACTATTATTTATTAACACGCTTTTATTAGTTTGGTTGGAACTATCTATCTATGTAACGGAATCTTTGAGCCTAATTCTTTACCAACTTCCAGCGATTCAATTTCTTTGAAACTTTGCACTACGTATCAAGGACCGATGACAATGCAATAATTTAAAAACAGTATCCCGTTATCCTGATTAGACCGCCAGGATAAATAAATGTCCTAATACTACTCTTGACAAATGGCGAAGGATATTTTTAGTGAATAAACTGGAGCATTTATTTTTAAAAAACTAATTGATATATCGAACTAAAAAATGAAAAATAAATAATAGTTTAAAAACCAAAACACGCTTTATATGCAACCGAACTAAAATTAGAAAATAATTTTTCATTACAAAGAGTTTGTCACTTCAGAGTAAAAAGCGTAAGTGCATTTTACTATTTTTTCATAACTTTTCCTCATAGATATTTGCAAATAGAATAATTATAACATTTAATATATTAAGCACCCCACGCTTTTACTCTGAAGTGACAAACTCTTTGTAATGAAAAATTATTTTCTAATTTTTAGTTCGGTTGCTTAAAATTGGAGCTACCGAAATAACTTCTATGTCTAGAAAGTGGCGAAATTTAATATATGGATTTCTTTGGGACGCTGATAACAAAATCTAAAAGAATTTCAATTTTGATGATAAATATCTCGAGAACGAAAGGTTATCGAAAAAAATCTTTCCATTCCAAATTTCGTTGCAGCAACTTTCTATAAAATTACCAAAATTGGTGTATTCCTTTTATGATCCAGAACCGCCCAGAACGACACCATAAGTGTTCCTTTTGCAATTTTTTACATTTTTTCATGTTATAGAACCGTTCTTGACACTATTGACAGTTCAGAGAACGGTTCAGAACACGGTTCTACAAGGTAAAAGGAATACACTAAATGCTTTCAGATTCGTGATCAGAGCCCTAACCTCCCCCTCCTAATTCAAATTATGGGTCAAAATCGGAGTTGCATCCACTTTCGAGACAATTACCGAAACTCTTTTAGATTTGTTATCAGGTCGACAAAAAAAGACCATTTTGCCTTTTGCCGTTAAAATCGGAGTTGACGCAACTTTCAAGACAATTGGTATATTCTTTTTATGCTCTAGAACTGCCCGAAACCGTTCTAGGATTGTGTATGGCTCGGCAATGGCTACAGTGACATAGCACGTTGATCCAAGGGATACCTTGAATTAATGTGCTCTGACTGTAATTGAAAGTGAAGCTTTAGGGAAAATGAGGTTAAATAAATAGGAGAATGGGTTTTTAGGAGGTAGAAATGAAATAATGAGCGTCAATTTAGAAGAAATCTTAAAAATTGCGTGCAAAAAGAGGGGAATATGGTGAATTTAGGTTAGTTTTCCATTTACGATTGATGATGAATATCTTAAGAACAAAATGTTACCGACTAAAAATTCTTTCAGATTCGTAATCAGCGCCCCAAAGAACCCTCGTGTGATAAAAATCATCACGCGTGGTGTCCGATAAGTAAACAATTACCACGATTTATAAATAAACCCGCGTGAAAGAGGCTATGTCTATATGGATCACAGATCTCATAATTATGTGATATTTGATATCTATTTAATCTTGGGGAAGATACCCGGTACCGCACACCGCACTTATTTATCGGCTTCGTGTGAAACGGATCTTACGCTTGACGCAACGTGACGCAACTGTCAATTTAAAAATGTCATATAATAATGTCAAATAACAGGGTCGATTTTAATGGCCGTCAGTGAACTAATGTCGGCTGGTTAATAAAATAAAATGTAAAAAAACCGCAAATTCCAACAAAAATTACCCTGATTTTCAATTCTATTCAAAAGGTTTTCTTCCTCGGTGCAGTGCTATTTAGAAAAAATCAGTTTCCAATGTGGAAGCAGTTAGAAATGGGGCTACGAGCATTTTTGCTTATAGCCTCAAGAATATGGACATGTTTGTGTTTTACTTTAAAAAGCAAACAAGAGCGGTAAGTATTATTACAGTATTTTAATAATCACCGAAATTATAAAAAAAAACATTTTTCTTGGGGTTTTATAACGAAAAATTAACCTAAAATAACATTCCAAGCTGTTAGTGTTTGTCATAATTAGTAGGTTTACAACACCAATATTTTTAGTGTAAATTTACAAAACGGTTTTTTAAAATTTATTTTAAGATACTTTTGGCTTAAACTTATATTAGGTCATAGAAATTAGTTTTTTATTATTAAACAGTTTTTGGCAATTGTACCTTTTGGCATAAACCCAATTTTTATATTTTTCTTTTTCACAGATAATTCAGCATCAATCGGTAAAGTATGATCTGTTTCCATTGTCACCTTTATCAAGACATAGATTAAGTAAGTATTAATATTTTGTTTAGTACATTATCAAAAAAGTACACTTAATCAAGCTTCAATAATATAATATGAAGTAAAGAAAGAAATTTTTGTTGATTTTGTTTGTAATTACTAAATTATAATTATAATAACAACACTGTTTGTTTTTAAGTGACAAGTTCAATATTTATAGTTTGACTAATGATAAAGATAACCAAAATTAATAAAAGGCAATAACATATTAACAGTTTAACACTTAAAATGTGTGATTAATTATAGCTACCCTTTAAACATTTAAAAAAAAGTTTTTTTTTATCAGTTTAAGTATAACATTAGTCAGCAATATTTCAAGTATGTGTATTTATTTTTTCCATTTTCAAATTACAGTGCAATTTTTATTTTATAATTTAAATGTAATTCTCTTTGAAATGTCCTGTCAATTCTTGGTTGTCTATACTATTACCATAGAAATAAACCACATTTTGTAAAAGTTAATACATTACCAATATCAAGTAGTGACATCACACGACATTGACATTTTTTTAGCTAAGACTTAAACTTTCTGTACTTTAAGCCTTAGGTTAGAGTTGATATAAAATTGTAAAAGCAGCTCTAATAGATGTTTTTCCATTCAGAAAACTAATTTCGCATAAGTCGGGGTAGCGTAACTCAAGGGATTACTGTATTTTAATGTCCTTACTATTTTACTGTTTATAGATTATTCTTTTGTAAAAAGTAAATTTAAAGTATTTTATTTAAACAACATAAAATTACAAGTTTTTTATAATTTAATCAAAGTCGGTCTATATAAAAGAAAAAATTTTAAACTGTTATTTTGATGTGAGTTGTATATTTTAGATTATTTTACATATATGTAATACTGTATAAATTTAAGAAAATTATTGTATTGACGTGTCCTATGTTCCTGTGGAATAATTATAAGATAAATAAAAACTTATCTATCTATCTATCTATCTATCTATAGGGTCGCGACATTGGGCCATATTGCTTTGACGTGTTATGAAGTCACATCTCCCATTTTTCGGCCATATTGTTCAGTGCCGGAGATATACAGTTTATTGTATTAGTAGAACAACAGTTTACACAACAGTTTTTAATTATTAATAAGTTGTAAATTCTTATACTTTAAATAAAAAACATTTGGAATTACATCTTTCAACAAATATCACTTTCAAAACAATGCAAAATGAAATGCGCAAATTCTCGACGCCACTGGATTGATAATCAGTTTTGATTTTACCCAGTCTTGCCAACTTTTCTCCGTGAAGTGACCTTCCTTGCGTGTCGCAACCTTATAAATGTAAACTAACCTTGTAATTTAATATAAATTAGATCAGAAAAAATGGCCATGGGATTATTTTTATTACTTTAAATTTTAATCTATAGGTAAATCTACATTTTTTTTTTGGGGGGGATAACAACCCTAATAATAATTGGTAGCACAAAGCCTTAAAATATTTATTTTTAAACTCAATATTATATTTCTAAATGTTTATTTGATGAATTGTTTAAACATTTAAAACCAGTATGACATAAAACAAAGCATTAATATTGCTAATTTGTTTTTTTCTTGTTGATTCAATGTATCTGATATTTTTAGGTATAGTTAAACGTAAAGTCTTGGTCCTGGACTTGGATGAGACTTTAATTCATTCACATCATGATGGGGTTGTTAGACAAACAGTCAGGCCAGGAGTACCTCCAGATTTTGTTTTAAAAGTCATAATTGACAGACATCCTGTACGATTTTTCGTACATAAACGCCCACATGTAGATTTCTTTTTGGACATTGTAAGTACATTGTTTTCATTTTATCAATAAGTTGTAAATTTACATAGCCCAATTAACTTAGACTTTCACCTCGGAATCTCACGGAATAGGCTGAATATCTTGTACATACCTTTATTTTGGTACAAAAATACTCTCCTAAAAATCCCCTATGATATCCTGTAAGGAACTCAAAATATGACAGGTCAAATGTCAAAAAAATTGAGTTTTTGCGAATATCTCGTTTTATTTACATTTAATTGCATTTATATTTATTATAAAAGTTGTAGACCACAAAATCCTTTACACATTTGTTTCTAAGCATTTTTTTGTCATATCAACGGATCCGATAATAGAAGGCACAGAGTGTAAATCACTTTAGTGTATGCATACCTTAACACGCAATTAATCGTGATATTTAGCAAGTAAAAAGATGGACATATTAGACTAAAAATCACGATTGATTGCGTGCTAAGGTACGTACATAAAGTAAAGTGCTTTACACTCTGCGGCCTCTATTATCGGATCCGTTGGTCTGACAAAAAATGCTTAGAATCAAATTTGTAAAGATTTTGTGTTCTACAACTTTAATAATAATTATAAATGTAATTAAAAGTAAAGGAAACAAGATATTCGCAACAAACTTAATTTTTGACATTTAACCTGTCATATTTTGAGTTCCTTACACGATATCATAGGGGATTTTTAGGAGAGTATTTTTTGTATCCAGATAAAGCTATGTACAGATATTCAGCTTATTCCGTGAGATTCCGAGATTTACCCTTTAATTTGACTAAGATAACTGGGGTATACAGTGAAGTTTGGATATAATAAACCCTTTAAATGACATAAGCATGGGTTCTACTCCTTTGATGAGTACTTAAACAGTACCTTAACTTTAATTAAGACATTCCCCTAAAAAGGGGCCTATTGGTCAATCGGCCTTTTTTCGTAGATGATTTAAAATGAACCGCCATGTTTTAAACTATGAATCCTAATATTTTTGTTAGCAATTTGGCAACGCTGTGCGTTTTTGTTGACGTTTCTCTGACATCCCTTTAATATAAAATGATATGTTTACAAAATTTTACTTGGCTTTTTCTTAAAACCAACATTTTGTCTATGGGCCTTTATTCAGGAGAATGCCTCAATTATGCCTGATAATCCTTGATCTGTAACAGTTTGCTACCATAGTTTATCATAAACAATATGTAAATTAATAAACTCTCTTCAGGACCTTCCTAGTGACTTGGTCCTTGCCCAAATGCATACAGAATTTCGTTAAATGTATGTTTCGTTTTAAAAGGGTACTATGCTATATTTTAAAGACTTCTTCTTCCTATTGAAAACACCTTTTGACTACTGTTGACGTGTAAAAGTATCATTATTATTACATTATTACCAATAAATGATTTGATTTGATTCGGATTTCCATAAAAATTGTTTTTTATACCCATATGCATAAGCCCCCACCGCTCCACGCAAATCTCTCTCAATTTTGTCCTTGTGGAGATGTCAAAGCGATTAGACACATCTTTATATCTAAGTAACAACGTTCTATGTGGCCTGGCAAAAACTCTCCTATATTTCATTAAAGTGGGCCAATGTCCTAGTCAAGTCAAAAGCAGGGACTTGATAAAAGGGAGGGCTGTGGGAGGCTGAGCTCCCCTCTCCCCCAGACGGCGATTAGCCCCACCAAGAGGGCAGTTGGCTCTTACAAAATAAATTCCTTTAAATCATGTTAATTTATATAAAAACCTAAAAGTTATTTAAAACCATATGGTCATCTCTCTAACCACGTCACAATAAAAGACCTTTGACCCATTAAATGTAAAACAGGGTCATAAGAGACTTGTTTCCGTGTAAAAATAGTGTAAGTGACATGAATATAAAACGTTTTTTTCGTTTTTCTCAAAACTAAACTTTTGGCGGTTAGAACATTATTCCAGTATACCCTTCAATTGTGGAAATTACCGCTATAGACGACAAAATACACTATATTACGATTTTTTCTGCTGTTATTTTAAATTTTAGCTAAATACTTGATCTGATGTCAGGCCTGCATAAACTTAAAATATGTCTCAATTAGGTTTATATTGACATAAAATCTTTTTGCAATAAAATTTTTCAACTATTCATTTTGGAAATTTACTCTGCATTTTTATTTAATTTTGTATAGAATTTATCAGTACTTTATTGTGTGCCAATAAGAAATTATGTTTTAGGTGTCCCAGTGGTATGAACTAGTCGTATTTACTGCCAGCATGGAAATTTATGGAGCTGCTGTTGCTGACAAGTTGGACGCAGGCCGTGGTATATTACAGAGGCGGTTCTACAGGCAGCACTGCACGCCCGACTTTGGATCCTACACGAAGGACCTAAGCGCTATCTGCAACGATCTCTCTAGTGTGTTCATATTGGACAATAGTCCAGGAGCTTACAAAGCATACCCTGGTATGTATCAGTAGAAATTTAAGTATGTTTAACATAAAAAAATTTACACAAGAAAAGAGCATCGTTAATTTTTTTTTAAAAGCTCTTATTTAACTTGCAATTTATTCATATATGTATGTATGTTTGGGAGGAATCTTGCAATTTAATTTTGAAGCATATAACGGGTCTAAACAAATTTATTTGACAAGCCATAACCCCTAACTAAAATCTTAAATCAATCTACCCCCAACTAGAGCATTGGACATATGAGACTTGGTAAATGGTATGAGTAGAGGAAAGTTTTCACATATTTTGCACTCTTTAGCCACATCTGGCTCACCTGGAAAAGACTCTAATTTTTACTTTAAACACCCTGTATATTTTATCATTTTTGTTCCTGAGACAACTGTAAACAAGATTGGTACATTTTACACAAAGTTTTTTAGCCTACTAGATTTTTAGAGCCATTTCTAAATTTGGAACAATAATCTTCTACTTAACATTGGGAAATGTAATTATATTAGTTTTTAGGGCACGAAGAAACTTAATACATCTTACGTCATAGATAATAAAAGCTTGGGCTATGTAAACAAAATTAAAGATCTGGAAGTGCTTGGCCTATGAAAATCTTAGCTTGCAGTGAGCACATTAATAAGGTAGTCTTAGGGGTATGAGAATGCTTGGTTTTGTACATAGAAGCTGCTCTGAATTCACTTGCCACCGCCAGACTTTTTGTACTGCCTCTTGGTTAGGCCAATTTTAGAATATTCTACTGTGGTATAGTCACCACAGTATGCTGTCTATTCTGATATGCTGGAGAGGGTCCAGGAACAAATTTTTGCGGGCTGCTTTGGCTACAAAGCCTGCCGAATACGGATGAGTAGCTGGCCAATCGCTCTGATTTACGGAGAAAGCTAAGTCTACAACACCTATAGCAGCAGGCGACGCCAAGTTTAAGAGATCTCTCGTTTTGTAAAGCTTGCTATGGCCTAATGGTCTCATTGACTGTCCTGACCTTCTATCACTTGTTCAACTTAATGTCCCCTCTCGTAATTCTCGAATTTTAATTTATATCTATATCCGCCCCCTCATACCACAAACTATGGAACTGCACTACCGATGGATAGAGTCTTTCGTGTGCTGAATACCTTTGGTACACGAGTGGATGTTTTAACAGCACATTGTTCCCAATTTAAATCTAAGATCAAATCATATGGTTCCCTTAATAAATTAGTACTCTTTACTTGTGAAGCCGTGATCTTTTTGTGATTTGTATATAAATATTTTTGATCTGCCTATATGTACCTGTTATTTGTTAGTTAGTTATCCAAATTAATTAGAGAACCCCAAGTGATGTTACAAAAAGACAATCGCAAAGTTTTATTAATTAGTATGAAAAATAGGAATAAAACAAGTTAGCCAATTGACGTTTTTGCGCCTAGCTATTATTTTTCAAATGACACTCTTGCCGACTTCTAAAAATGGCACTCTATATATTTTTAATGCACTTCTACAATAAGGGTATCAAATGAAAGAGCATAACCTGAAAAATAAAGTGACGTCATTCTTAATTCAATAGGGCGAACTAAGGCTAAAACAGACGGTTTTCGCCGAGTCGTCAGCCGAACGACGAGACTTCTTTATGGTATTAGTACAGCAATCGCGGCTCGCCAAAACCGCTCCGTCTGTTTCCAGCATAATTTTTATGCTTTTATTTCAAATTGGGTATCAAATGAAATAACTTGCTAAGAATACAACTGTGAGTTAAACTCGATAATGCATTGAACGAGATAAACAGACTCAGGAACCTCTCCAGCGATAAATCAGAAGTAAATAGTAAATTAATAATACAAGAACCAGTTTAAAGAAAGCTCCTATTAAAATGAACTAAATTGAATAATATAACGGTTTCTTTTAAATTTTTACTATTAACATAATGGTCATTACACAATTTATATGATATAAAAATTCTCTCGAAATTTACCTGTCTAGGAAAAGAAATAAATTTATTAAATTGGTTTACATTTTTAAAAATTTTTAATTAAATAAATATAAGGACTTAAATCCGCGACAAGCTTTTATATCATATAAATTCTGTAATGATGTTATACATATGTTAATAATAGGTTTTCGTATTCTTTTCACATGTATTTTTGAAAGATTTATACAATTAATCTTTTAATCAAAATAGTTGTTTTTATGTCATAGCATCTTATTTTTTTTTTTTTAGACAATGCGATCCCAATTAAGTCGTGGTTCTCCGACCCGACGGACGTGGCGCTGCTCAACCTCCTTCCGGTGCTGGATGCACTACGTTTCACAGCTGACGTCCGGTCGGTGCTCAGTCGGAATTTGCACCTGCATAGGCTCTGGTAGGGCATCATACTGGGTGTTTCCTTATGCTCATCGTAGTAGTGTAGAAAGCGATTAGGCGAACAGGTGAGTGCTGGTGTTGCCGCAGTCGAGCGGAGGGTTATGGGAATAACGAATTGATTAGGGTGGGGTAATTTAACAAACATAATCAACTGCTAATTAACTAAACAGCTTCAGGTCGATTTTACCTAAAAAGGTTTTTCTATATATTTTTCTTTAAAAATTTTTGATAATACACTACTTATCTACTTACATAGATGTAAAGCATAGGTAGGCGGAATTTGAAACAAAATATGCAGGTAATAAAATATTAAGTTGTCACACATAAGTATTTAGTTTACATAATATTTAACCCCCCGGGTTTGTCACCAATGGAAACAAAATCATATGAATAATTTCAAATTACCTTGGCACAACAATTATTTCATTTCTTTAAAAACTATATGAAAGGTGCATTTTTACCATTAATTGTATTTTTAAACGAGTCATAGTAAGTTTGTTTAGTTTATAAGTATATGTGTTGCCTTTTACTTATATTTCAAAAAACATTTCATATTGTCGTATTTCTTGAATGCCCTTTAAGGTCCACAACTAACTTAGTTTATTATTTTAAACTATATACAATGTATGTACAATGTACATTATGCTGTATTGTTATCAAATATTTATAATTACAAATTAATTTATTTGCCACTTTGTATTCAATGCACAGCAAAGGATGGATTCATACAGGGTACATAAAATGTCAATTCAACTTGCTAATTTTTATTCTTTACAAAGAGTATGTTCTAAACTGATAAAAAATGTAATATTATTGTACTTAACTCATTAAGAACTTAAATTCTTTAAGTTTAACCAGTTTGTCAAATATTGTAAGTGCTGATTGTTTTTTCTGGATTTATCATATGCCAGTTATGACATTTTCGCGGTAAGCTGCGCAAATAAGTTATAAGGGGAGCCTTACTAATTTTACGAAAAAAGTTATTCCTTATAAAAGTTCTGCATGGTTCAAAACCTAAAATACAATCATCAGATATCAAATTGTGTCAGTCATGTACGAGGTTTGGCCAAAAATGTAATTTTTGCTTAAGAGTAAAGTACCTGTATTTTTGCTAATATTGCAAATTGTTATAAAGAAAAGAGGTTTAGAATTAAAAATTACTTCCAAATATGCCATTTTGTTTTGGACCATGCAGAACTTTTTATAAAGAATAACTTTTTTCGTAAAATTAATAATAATAAAAAGTTTCCCATATGCCTTTAATTTATGGAGACACACTGTATAAATCCAAAATAAACAATGATAACATGAATTTATCATTGCTATTTTCTTATAGATATAAAAATTATACTTATGATGTTATCAGAAAAAAAAATTACTCACTGAGTGTGAAATCACGTTATGTCTTGTCAGTTCAAACCAGTATATCTATCTACAAAAGCAAACTATAGTTTCTGCGCCGTTTAGTTTTTCTACAATACTTAATGCACATAATATGTGCCCCAATTAAGAGAGGTAACCACTTTCCCCTACTGTATTATACATGATTGTTAAAGAGTTTGGACTTTTAAAAATTAATAAGGGAAATTAGAATTTTTTTGTTGCAGTCTTGGGTTTGGTTCCTCTCAGTGCAATATATGTTTAGTTCTAATTAAAATACATTCATACATTTCAGTCTGTCGAGTTTATTATAAATTTTAAATTGTTAAAGGTTGGAATAATTTCTAAAATTCTGAGAATAGACATCCACCGGTACCTTTTACATTCTTAAGTATGTAAATGTGGAGAACCTGTAAGCATGGGAAAAGCTTGTTTTATCGTTATGGGGTTCTTTTTTTTCATGTTCTAAGATATTTCCTTAGAGTACAGCGTTTGGTTAGTCTACTGTTATTTAGTCAGACAGTTTGACAGAACCTTAACATTGTTTCACAACGTCTATTTCATATCATAGGTTTTGTTCAGGATCTACAAACATTGCTTCAAATCCTGTATTTCAAACCCTTTCAAACCATTATTAAGTTAATTTGTGTGTTATGTTACAGCCAATTTAGTAGCATGTCTTACGGCACTTTTAAAATATTGAACTACTAGCAAATCAAATGAAAATAAGCTTTATTGTTTTAAGATACATGTTCTTGTTTACAAAGCAACAATAAAATAAAGACAAAATTTAAAAAAAATCAATGAAATGATAGAATATTAAAATTAGAATTATTTAGATTTTTAAATAAAATTAAAGAGTTTTGATTAACTTATTAATTTACTTTAAAAAATAAAAATAAATCTTTAAAACCAAAACCAAGCTAGTGATTAGAAATTAGAAATTAGAACTTATTGCAGAAGGTTGATACTTTTTAAGTACCTATGTTACTTTTTTAGCGCATGTATCTGACATAAACATACCTATACATGGATAATACATTTGTCTCTGTTTAACTATTTTGAATTGTACACTATAAGAATATTTTAGTATTTTTTCGTAATATAAAACCCATTTTGATGAATCAATAATTGTAAAAATCAAAATATTGTTCACACAAAAACCTGCGGCAACACCGGCGCCTGTTAAATCTTAAGGCCACCGCAGACTCACTACGGCTCTTTGCAGCGGAACCGGCAACGTTGCAGCATGTGCCCCGCGGCCCCGCCAACTCGAAGGAGTTACGTCAAAGCCCAAGACGGATCTCGATAGCCTTGCTGACAGCGTTGTTACGCGGTCGGAGGAATCGCCCTCAGAACTACCGTCAAGTAACAGTGTGGGATTGACATCAAAGGAGAAAAGGTTTAAGTCGCGCATCCCACAGCGCATGTGTAATTGACGGCACCGAAAATAGGAAAGGGGCAAAGGGATGCGGCTGGAAGGGATATTGGAGGGAGAAGCTGGATGAGCTTCTCAATCTAATGGTTGTTTTTGTTGTGATAAGAAATAGTAAATTTGAGTGAGAGATGATACAATACTATGATGCGATGGTTAACCATACATATTTTTGAGCGCATTTTAAAAGTAGTTTTCAAATAAGTTATACAGCAATAAAATTTAAATCTACACATATTCATGTATGTTGGACATCTGGTGCAAAAATGTCTGATACAAACAAGTTTTGGTGTAATATTAATTCGGATGTTGTATTCTGCGCATTCAGGTCCCGCTGGGTATCACAAGTGCCAGAATTGGCGAATTGTATCCTTAGAAAGACTTTAATTTGACAATTTTGACACTTGTGATATTTAGCTGCAAAGCGGCTGAGAGTGGCTGAAGGTGCCCATTTTGTCGGAAGATCTTACATTTAGATTTTATTGTCCAATGTCATTTTTTAAAATAAATTTACAGTTTTCTCATTAAATATTTAAATATAATGTACATACGAGAATGGCGCTAGCACGTCTTGTGTGGTTGGTGATAATTTGTTCAAAAGTCATTAAGCATATGAAATGAAATATTTTAATTAAAAAGAAAAGAATAGTAGAAATATGTGGACAAGCACTTAACAGCGTTATTGTGTCAATTTTTATCAACTATATTAATTTGTTTTTAAAATTTTGGTTTACCAAATTAAATAAAAGTCATTTAAAGAACACTTTTAAAGATAAGATATTTTAATTCTAACGTATTTTTGTCCAACTTTCCAAGTTGTCTTAACAACATTTATGGTATTGTTGCATACAATCATATTAGTCACTCTTTTACGGTAATCGTTTAAAAACTCCAATATTCCTTCTCCCACCATTAAAGTTACTACAGATTTAACAGAAAATGTGAAAGATAAAAAGCAAATAAGGAAGTGTAAATGGCATTTCTATAATAAACACTTGAACTTTTCATGTTTCATACTTTTTTAGGAACATGTAAGTAAATTTAGAAAACGACCTCATAGAAAGTAGATTTATAGATGTAGAAATATTTACATTTGTTGTAAGAATTATTCAGATATTTCCGTAAATAAAACCTTTGATTAAGATGCCTGTATATTGCTTCTTCCATTTTTTTAAGCCAACAGCGAAGTGACGAAATTTTCTATACAGACTGTCTATCGATAGGGTTTACAAGAGAACAAATTAAAAATAAAGGTAATTTAGACTTAAAGAATTTTTTTAATTTTTTGCGTATACTGTATTCAAAATCAACATCTTTCCCATTTGTCCTCTTGTAAACCCCATCCGTGGACAGTCTGTAGATGATAATAAGAAGGATCGTTAAACTAAAGGTTCATGAAAAATCACTGTTTTTTTAAAGGCGTATTTGCATTGAGTTATGGTCTGTTTAAGTCTTTGACTCTCTGTACAAAATCCTACCAAAAATTCTCTAAGCCAAAAGATACCAATCTGCACATTAATTTGTTTTCAAAGAATTTCTATTTACTCATATTTTTTGTACATGAAAGGTGTACCTGGGATATATCGCTTTAAACACCCGTTTTTGACATATTTTTGGTTAAACATTTTATTCCACATTAAAAAAATCATTGCCTGCCTTCACGATTTATCAAGACCACACGGGTAAAAAAAAATGGTACTAAATGCTACTATTCATTCCTTGAGCCAAAATACGATTTAACGCAATGTACCTTAGTTGAAAAATTGCTCGTTCTCGTGATACAGGGTGTCAAACCTATTTTAATTTGTTTTTCCATGTATCTCGCAAATGCGTTAATACCCAAAATATCTATTTTTTTTCAAAATATGTAGTTTCTTTTTCGCTGGCGTGCTATCCATTTTTTGTCGGTAATTTTAACTCCAATCGATTTTTAGAGGCTGAAAACAAAGTTATGCTATGTTGTCAGGGATTTATTATTTTCATGAACCCTTAGTTTGAAGGATCTTATTTTTTAGCGAACTTTCGACAGTTTATTGCCTAAGTTTAACGATTTCTGGATTTTCTAAAGTTTACTAATGACCCGGTAAAATTTTGAAAATTCAGAAACAAATCATTTTGAACCTAGTTTTTTATATTTTTGACTTTTAAATTGCCGATTTTCTTTTAAATTTTGTTTATTTTTAGTTACAGTTAAACCCAGTGTTACTAAAAACGAATGTATTAGCTATTTATGCTTATTATATTTTGTTTTTTCTAAAAATACATTAGGTTTCCTTGAAAGCGGTTTAAAAAAGTTTTCTTAAAGCACTTCCTGGCATAAGATTCAAATATGGATCTAATATTTTCTCAAATATTTTAAATCTAACAACAAACCTAATGTAAAAGTTATTGCATATTGGTAAAAGTTTATTGACAATTTTATCATGTTTGTAGAAATATTGTTTTTTTCCCATTAAAGTTACATCAGATGAATCCTATTAACATTAACCAAGTACTTTTATGTAAAAAACGATAATTTTTTTTGCATAAAAATTGATGAAATATTTATGTTGCCACATAAAATATGCATTGCAATATTAGGACACTAAGATAGAAGTGAGTGTTTATTTTAAACTTTTTTACCGATATCGGCAAAAACATCTTTGGGGCTGCTCTATCATGGGGCACTACTTGCTTCCTTAAGAATCGAGTATAATTATGAGCATACACGGATTATGCGGAAACCAGACATAATTAAAAGCACGAAAAAGATTGACTTTGTCCTAACCAACTCCGACCAGTCGACCATGGTCATTTTCAGTTCACCTGTGTCTGTTTTGCATTGACTTAACAATGTAATTTCGCTAGAGGTTCTAAACAGTAGGGGAGGGGTTCGGAAAAATGAATAAACATCACTAGGAGGAGGGGGTGTAGGGTAGATATCACGTGTATTTATTTTTTTGTTAAAAAGCTTGGAATTTTAATGTCTTCTGAATATATTCATTTTCTGGAATAAAATTAGATTTAACTTACTTTTATTAAAAGATAATAATGTAAAAAAAATAATAAGGGAATGGGGATGGAAGGTAAGTTTAAAACCTCACCAAGTATTACTAGGGGGAAGGGAGGGTCAAAATTTTGTTTAAAAAACATTACGTGATTATTGGACGTCCGTGTAAAATTTAAAATACCAATGAGGGGAGATCGGGTGAAGCAGTAAACGATATGGTATTAACTATATCTTTTAATATGTCTACATTTTACCACTACATTTATATAGGATGTTCATTTAAAAAGTAACCACTCAGTTATCTGCGAAAATAGACAGATTTGAGAAAATCGCCGAAACACGTCAAGATATTAATTGAGGGGTAAAGTTTTTTACAAAAAATTGGACTGTGCTCCTTCAACCCTCTAGCCATCAGGGCCCCACACCAAAATTGTTAAAAGGGAAGGGGTGTCGAGTGATACATCATTTTAAAACTCCTGACGAGTACTTTATTATCCTAAAATATAAAACCAATATCTTCACCTACTACAAAATGGCGGTACTTTAATATTACCCAAATACCTGATTGGAATGGCCGTATTTTCAAAACTGATAAAGCTAGATGTACTTAATGTGGTATTTTCTTAAAGCTCTTTTAAAAATCTTTTTAATGGTGATACTAGTGATAATATACAGGGTAGGATAAAAAGTGTATATTTTTTTAATGAAGCAGTGCCCTGTATATTATATAACTGAAAAAAAACGACTTTTCCAAAAAAGAAACATTGCCATTGGTTCTAACTTTTACTTATTTTGGCTCATTTTCGTATCTTCTGGGTTGATGGATAAATTGTGGGCTAAACTTTATTAGATACTCATTCGTATAAAGTTTAACTTATTTTTCGCCTGCCAGTTATTATTTTAACTATACATTTCTGTTTTAATTATGGCTTTGGCTGGTAAAATAGTGCTTAAATGGTCATTTCCGAGCCTTGCTTTTCCAATTAGGCTTAAAGCTTGAACAATCCTATGACCACAATACAATGACCATATTTTCTAAACCATAAGAAATATCAAAAAATAACATTTCTATAAAATCCAAGAAGAATATAAATGACATATTTTTCAAAACACCTGTATCAACCCCTTAAGCCGCACCCCCAACCACTTAAAAACCTTAAATGGCAACACCCCTTATGTGGCACAACTGGGAAACTCATAAAAAATATTTTCCGTTGGTCGTACAAAAGTTGGGGTAAAATTAAATCTACCCTTAAGTTTTAGAAAAATTGTATTTTATTATTCATAAAGCATACCAGAAAATGTCCCAAGTATTAAATGAATAATAAATCAAAATAATACTCCCTGTAGAGGTAACCCGCCCCCATAAAAAAGTTTCCCCCTTGGTTTTATAAAAGAAGAAAATATTTTCTATGGTTTACAAAATATCAGCCATTTTCAGTTTAAAAAAACGCACCCTGTATTCAGCGCGCTACAACACAGTACTCAATGGCTGATTCAGGGTTTAAATGGACATACGCACGGTGACGTATGCCTTCGAGCCTACCTTAAGAAGAAGGTCTGCTAGTAAAACGATACTATAATTTGCATAGCAACGCGCTGTCAGGTCACTATATACACGATCGCACTTACTCGCGAGCTCCCTTTCAGTTCAGGTAGGCTCGAAGTCTTGACTGACGGTGTATATGTCCATTAACGGCTTCTAAAAAACTGCAGGAATGTACCTTTTGAAATCCGCAACAGATGCTATGTTGTGATCTGTCTATACAGTGTGTCCCAGGATAGGTGTTATAAGAGGACAAATGGACCAACAATTTTTAATTTTTAAAACGAATTATTGGGAAAACTGGTCGGTTGCTCAAAAACTAATACATACAAAATTTTACTCCAATTGGTATAATGCAGGGCGAGTTATAACTAAAAATGTAAAAAAAAGGCCCAGGACTACTTTTAATTTTAAAAATATAACAAAATTATATAAGTAAATGTTGTAGAGAATGGAATTGTTTGTCAAAATTTGAAGTTAAAGCATTACGGATTACAACTTTAATAATGGGTAAGAGGGAGCAAAATTTAAAAGAAAATTTAATAATTTTATTTATTTTTTTAAATTTGCTGCTTAGGGCCAAGTATTTTAAATTTGTTTCTTAGATTTTAGAACAAATGCTCCAATTTATAGATTGTAGGTTTAGTTATTTAATTTACTTCGAACTATTGTGTATCTTAAAACCTCCTTGCTAATTAAAATAAAAAAGTTTTTAACCTTGGAACTTAAAATCACCATCAAGTTTTATTTTTAGTTTTTTATAAGTGCTTAAGAAGTACAGACTTTTAGAATGCAGCTTGAAACTTTGCATTTTCAAAAATTTACTATATTACAGATATAGCAATAAAACTCTTCTTTTCTATAAAGCCAACAGTTAAAAATTTTTAGGTTACATATTTGTGCATTACAGTTATATAAGTACTGTTTTGTCCTCTCCTCAGATGGATAAAACCTTAAATGACCTTCTACGGTGACTAACAAAAAACCTGTTTAGGGAAGTTAACATTTGTGTGTAGCCTTAGGTGAAAAAAAGAAGTAGCGGTACTGTTCGCCCAGCGAGTCAACCTCGATGAAAAGAATGCGGACAACAAATGTGTTGGTTTTAAGATGTTGCCAGTTTTTCATCCGAATAATCTTAATTTATTTTACACTATTTTATTTTAGTATTTAATATTTGATTTAAGTTACCGGTTTTAATCTTGTTATTATTGTTATTTTTGATTCCTTAAAGTGATTTAATTTTTTTATCACATTAATTTTTTTAACCCATTTGGGACGGACCGAATTGTTGCGCTCGCTTCCTCTAGGACGGCATCAGGAATCCTAATTATTTTTACAACCGCCGTATCGGTACGGCATCAGTCCCTTTGTGACAATATTTCCGACGTACATTTACGGCATTCGGTTAGGTTTAATGTGTATAGCGTAGTGTAAGTACGGCACCCGTCCAGTAAAAATGCAAAACTCCTAAAACTCCTACGGCAACCGTTCAAAACTACTGCATAGAAAGTAGTACATGTACGGCACTCGGCCCATAAGGTCCTCTTTAAAAACCGTACCAGTACGTCAACCGTCCTGAAACGGTTAAATGAACCGAATATAATATGTACTATGATTAAATATTTATATCCCCCCATCATCTTCCTACAGTTTCAATAGTTTGGCAACATTGCCTTTCTGCGAACGAAAAGCCGGCGAAAGATTTGTGGATGTCGAGACAAGCTTCCAAAGCATCGTCAAATGATATTCGAGGATGTCCTTAGAAAGGAATTTCTTTCCCTGCCCCTTTAAGCGTCGTCCCGGTACACTCGTTGGGCGAACAGTAGTGACTATATTTTTAAATATGTTTTTACGTGGGAAATAAGAAGTCCGTAATAAGTGTAATTAAAGATAATTGTGGTTTTTACTATAGATACCCAGAACAAAGCCAGTTGGACGCTCGGTTGCATAAAATTATCAAGGCCTGCAAATTATACATTATCTTTATGTGTGTTAGTCCCTTGATAAATCCCAGCAAGCGAGCTTCCAAGTAGCCTTGTTCTGGGTGTCTATAATATAGATCTAAGATCCGAGTAGGATTATCTGTTTACCGATAAAAACTATTTTCTATTAAATTTAGTATTTAAACAAAGGTATAGACGATAGAATATAAGAAATACTATACCTGATATAAAACAGTTTTTATCCAGAAAACATGAGTTAAGATCGCTTCCTATTTGGATCTCGTACTATAGGGAAAACCATAATTGTCTTTCGTGTAATGAAAACATATTTTAATGACATTATAAAATATTCCAGTTCTGTTCATAATATAATAATATATTTGCCATTTTTTTTATAAAGCTAGTGGTGGTGGAGTGAAAACAATATATTTTATTAGTAAAAGAAATCTTTTTCAATAAAACTTATCTGGTAATTAAATACAAATATGTTTTATCCTAACTTTGCCGCTATATATTTTTTGTTGCTTAGTTTAATTATAACCTGCATCTTATTTTTTTTATTTTCCCCCAGGTAGTGAAGCCCAATCTATGAAGAAATAATTATTAGTTGATAAACAAATATCTTTATTTTTGAGAATGAATGTTTTTTTTAAGTTTACAATTTTTGTTTTAGTCTTATTGTACGTATTTTATTTTGTACGTGTCGTTTATTTTTAAGCCATTTTGTTACAATTTATCTTTTTTAAGCGTAATTAAATAATTTTACCTACTAATTAGGTAAGATGTTAAAACATATTTTATTTATTCTATAAGTATAGATCATTATCAGTTTTTATACAGTGTTGTAAGAAAGTAACGTAAAGGTCAAATATCTCATGACCTAGGCGGCTTAGAAACTTAGAAAAAAGTTTTAAACAAAAATTGCAATATACCTTTAGCGCTCTCGTTTTGCGAATAATATAGATATACAGGGTGTTTTATTTAGTCGTAGTTGACCAAAGGACTAAAAAAGACATCTTTGGTTAACCACAACTAAACGAAAAACTGTACATCTTTAGGCTTGAGAAGAAATGAGAAATATGACCGTTACGTTACTTTCTTACATCCTTGTATAATATCCTATAAATTTAATGTATCGTAGTATAGTTAAGGCCAGTCGTTCCTGCTAGTTCAAACTGAAATAGGTTTTAACGTCTATTTTTAAGTTAAAAGTACCCTTTTTACTTTATTGTCTAACTTTTGTATGTATACTATTTATTTTTTTAGGTTAAGAAGTGAAAAATATTGAGTTCTTTTTAAATGTAAATTTGCTAAAAATTGATATTGTTTGAGAGGTTGAAGTTTAGCAAAAAATTCAAATTAAATCAAACTATATAAATGATTTTTTTATTAAAAAAATGTCAGTCCTAACAGCTCAATCTTAAAAATGGTTCAAGTTCCAAATCATACTACTGTTAGAATGCCAGAAGAATCTATAATTTAGTATGTAACTAGGCTAAAATATTACTGAACGATCTTGTCCCCTTAATGTACTAAAAACTATTACTGAAATTTTATCGTAATAATTTTATTATAAAATAATATAAATTTTTACATTCAAGACATATTAGAGATTTTCAGATATTAACGAAAAGGTATTTCAACATAATATTAGGCAATTTATGGCACAAATATTAAATAACATTATTGCAAGACTTAATCCTTTTAGTTAAGTCTGTCAAATTAACTGCAATTTTACATAACGATGATTTTTTGTATGCTGATTAAGTCTTAGTTGACCCCAATCTCGTTAGTTTTTAAGATATCGGACCTCAAAGTGGAGTTATTATTTTTGACATATTTACGGCCAAAGTATAAGGATAAAAAAACGATAAGAATTAAAAGTGTTTTTTTTGGCCTTATAGAACCTAAATCTGCAATAAAAATGGGCTATTTTGTATAAGGTAGTGTCATTTGATTGGAATGTTCACCAAGATGGGACTCCAATTCGCCTATAATCTATAATAATAATAAGGCCAACTTTGAGGTTTAATATCTCGAAAACTATCCAAGCCGGTTTTTTGATCAGCATTAATATCTTTTAAGTAAAGTAATTATGAATGATGATTTATTGTTAAGACGTGAACGTAAATAAAAATATAGAACGTCGAATACGTTGTTGATGCCATTTAAACCCAAAAACTTATATTTTTCACATAACCATTTCTTTGAGATCCCGTCTTTTAATTACACTTTCTTGGATTTAAAATGTACAAGGAATAAACGGGTAAATCACATATAAATAATATATCTTTATGATCTCCATAATCTTTTTTAATACAAATAATATAAATATCCCAATAGTCCCAAGTTCAGCTGTGAATTTAAATAAATTATTTTTTAAGCCGTGGCTACATCCCTAACAGAGAATTCAAACTTAAAAAAGAATGAAAATGTATAGTTTTTTTGTTATTTTTTTTATAAATGTGATATACTAGTATGCAGAATCAGCTAAATAACATAACACATAGGCCATGTGAGGCAAAGAGACAATCTAACGTGAATACCTGCATGTAAACATGCGTGATTGGACTAGTCACATGCATCCTTTTTGTTGCTTTACTGGCCGATATCCCAATATCTATTTGCTTAACCAGAATAAGTAGCGCCCTTATTTTATAATTTTGTACTTTAAAGGGACATGATTTTTCTCAGATAAAATGTTTTGTATTTCTCTTCTCTTACTTAAGAATGGGCCTCTTTAAATTTTCTGCATCAGAAAATTTTTAAATTTTGTAATATGAATGTGACTTGCTAGCACAGTAGTAGATATTTAATAAGTGTATTTTAACTAAAAATGCAAATTTCTCAGTGGTTAGAATATATATTTGTAAATAATGTGTTAATAGTAGAAGAAGTAGAATTTTATAAAAATAAACTTTTAGGAAACTACTGTACTTAATGTTGTTAACATATTAGACAGTTTTTGGAACCCTACCATTATGTTTTATCGTCTTACAAGAGGTATTGGTTTCCTCAAGTAAGTTATTTTTTATTGGGTGGCTACAATTGGCACCTTGACCTTATGTGGGCAGAAAAAATCAAATCATGGAACCGCCATCTTGTACTTTGTCCCTTAAGCCTCAATCGTATTGTGGACGTGGCACTAAATATTAAAAAAAACCGTTTATGATTGGCCTATATCGCTGATTATGAGATTGATTGGCACAACTTAAAAAACATATTATTTTGAGAAAACGCCAATTGATTTCCCCAGGCACGCAAGTAACATTCGGAGATTTGACATTAGACATTAAAGTAATCTTACAAAAACAGTTTACTATTAGTGTGATAAAATTGCACATAAGCATGTACGTAATTTACAATATAATGCTTAGAAAAACGGGTTTATGCGTTTTTGGAGTTGTGACTGTCTTCTTAAACAGCGGTATGTATGAAGGTTAAACTGTCGTTCAGTAGACAAGTTGTGATGGTATAGCCATAGGATGTTGTCAAATCTTTGAATGGATTAAAACTATTTAATTTTTGAGGGACTCGCATTTTGTGGCATTACACTCATGATTGTCTTTTATTTGTTGGTTAGAACTAGACCAGAAATACACAGTTTTGTTTTTTGTTTCTTCACGGGTATTTTGTCTTTAAAATTAAAAGTAAATATACTGGGAGCGTTCATGAATTTTTATAAATGTATTTAATGATTCAAAGTCTAATCTTTTAATTGAAGGGCTTATTGTAATAACACTTTAAGCCACACCGCCACAGAAATCTCTATTATTCTTTAATTTATTTAATTATTAATATAATAAGCGACAATAAAAAGTTTTAAGTATTATTTTTAGAGCTAATTAACTTAAAAAAATAATAATAATATTTATTTTTTACCAATAGTTAAATAAACACATTTTTTCTTAACTAAAAAATTAGTAACTCCTTATTTTGTGTTTGTGGCTTATCATGTTATTACAATAAGCCCTTTAATTATAAAACTTAAATTATATTTTTTCTGTGATTAGAAACGCCTAAATTTCTTGTTTTGTTGTTAATCTTAACTTTTATTTATTAATGGAAACAACCCTTAGTGTATATTGATATCATGATCGTGAGGATCAAGCTTAATTTTTTATTCAAATTAATAAAAACTATTTCTTTAACTTATTTAAAACCAAAAACTAAAAGACATAGGGGTTTTTCTGATAAAATACATCTATTAGCTAACATATGGTTTATTTGTCTAATATTTCCATTATTTGAGGACTGCATTTTCAAAAGGGGATATATTTAATTTTTATTTTTTTTAAACTTCTTGTGGGATAGTATTATTTATATTGAAATGAACAAATTCTTCATTTGTCTTACATATATCGTTTTGTGTGTATAGTGAATAATTTGTGCATTTTAATATGAATAATAGAACTTAAATTTTTAAATTTTGAAAAGATCTTGAGCTTCTGTGTATATTTATTATTTATACTTTACTCTTGAGGAAAAGTTACATTTTTGGCCAAAGCTCGTACATGACTGACACAATTTGATATCTGATGATTGCATTTTAGGTTTTGGACCATACAGAACTTTTTATAAAGAATAACTTTTTTCGTAAAATTAATAATAAAAAAGTTTCCCATATGCCGCCAACTTACGTAGACACACTGTATTTATCATAAGACAGATATGCAACAGAATGCCAGTCCTAAATGTGTGTATAAATATTATCTTATACATGAGAGGGGTGTTCACGGAAGTTAATTATTAAGCCGCGTCCAGACTTGCAACCATTCGCCGTGCCGCTCCACGCCGCCACATAACGCGGCCGTAGATGTGGAAAGAATTCAGGGGCTTGGTCCATGATTCGCCGGTGAATCAGATCTTGTCGGTTTTTTGGAGTCAAAGGAGCGCGCAAACAGGTTAGTTAGTTAGGACGGATGTTTGGCGTATTGTTGCAAGTCTGGACGCGCCTTTATATTTTTATTTTTCTAGATTTTAAAACAGTTTTAATAAAAAACTGCAATAGATTTCCACAATTTTAGATTTTGTTTTAAACTATGTGGCTTAAAAAAAATTAATGCATTTTATACTGTACCAAATATTTTAAATACCATGATTTAAAAGTAAAATTATAAAAGAGGCTATTAAACATAGTTCGTTTTTTTCTTCGTACTAATATATTACAAATTTGGTATCTACCCCGTTTTTGTTTAAAACTGTTTCTTCTAACAACGTAAATATTTTGTTGTGTAGTTTGTTTGTTTGTGTTGTAAATTTTCCTAATTACCCTTTTTGTTAGTAAACCTTGTAAATTGTTGGTAGTTACAATTTAAATATATTTAGGTTCTCCAAGACGTATGTGTCGAAATTTCGTACAGAAGTTCTTTCTTTGAAGATATAGTAAAGGCGCCAATGGGGTATACTTTTTTAACAACCACTAGTTCTATATGATGATGTAAAGTTGAGAACATCATTAAAAAAGTTTTTAGAAGACAGAATTGTCGAAATATAGTTTTTACAAAATAAATAATATAGATTTTCTTACGATATCGATTACCAGATGACTACATGAAGTTTTTTCTTATTTTTATTGTAGAATAATTCCTTTAAATTTGTTGGTAAAGTTGTTAATACCCGGTATACAGTTGATTGATCACTCCAATTCTTTTGCGTGCACAAGTCTATAAATTGGGACCAGGATGGAAGTAAATAATGTTTTTGGCGAGTAAATAATTAATATTTGTTGATAAATAAATGCGCTACAATACCAAACATTGAGAATTTTTATTATGTTACAATTTCACATTTTATTTAGTTCTACTTATTTATCCGGTAAGGAAAATTTTATGGTAGCATCACTATATCGTTTCCTGTTTGAAAACTTATGAAAAAGCTCTCTAAACCCACAAACGAGTGAACCGGTGCGTCAGCCTCGCGCTATTTTTTGACGACTGTAGAAAGTTTCCATGAAGGTTTGGATGCCATTCAAAATAAAATAGATTCCTATTTATGCGCAAAATGTTTGTTACTCTAGAGATATCATCTAGCTTCCTTCGCATCTATTTATTTTCTATAAATAACATGGCAACACTTGGCGATCTTTATTACCTATTCTTTCAAAGTTATAACCATGTACTTTTTGGTTAGCCCTAAATATACAAATAATTTGTTATATTTTAGCTTTTTTTTGTAATATAGGCTGTAAAATTGCATCATATATAATTTTCGTTACTGATGTAAATACTTTATATAAGTAGTAGTTAAGTTTAACTTTGTGTTGTGAACTTAGTTTACTGGTCAACACATCAACACTATGTCTTTGAACAAGAAGTACCTTTAATTGTAAAATTTTCAGGTAAAAATTAAACAGAGCCATAGAATTTTATACAATTTGGTTTTATTTTACCTATCCCAAAATTGTTTTTTTTATTTTTCCAAGTAAAGCATTTTGAAAAGAGGAAAGTTTATCAACCAAAGATAATGCACAAAAAATCTATCTTAGCAATGGATTTTACGTAAAAATGTCTGGTAATATCAGGTTATATTTTTCTTGTAAGCTACAACTAAACTACGGAGGGGAAATGGAAAAAAAGTCACAGCGTAATTAAAAAAGAGGGAGAGCCAGACGCAAGTATCTGTCTATATTGTATCTCAAATTATAACTAAGATACCCTACACCGAAATCCGGACACCCTGTATCTGGCATCCATTCCTGATTTTTAAAATGGTTGAAAGTAATTAATAATTCGTTTCCTAACTTTTTCTGCAGGGAAAAACTCTTTATGCTATAAAAACAATGTTAACACGTATCTTGATTTTATACAGGATGTTACAGCATGTTGTTAAGAAAAATTAGGGTTAGGATTCTACTATTGAAAATATTAAAAAAAATCATATAAACTTGGGTCCGCAAACTCCTCGTTCTCAAGATACAGGGTGTTAAACATGTAAAAAAGTATTTTAAATATCCTTTACCCAATTTTGTTTTGATATGGTAATGTTATTTTAGACATTAAGGGGGTAATTTATCACTCCGCGTGACCCGTGTTAATATGAACTTTTCTTTAAATATTTTGATAGAATTTGCCTATAAATTTTCTTAACAAGATTTTGTAACACCCTGTATAACTTGCTTATTTCCGATGAGTAGGTAAATATTCTTGTAATTTTTCATAGGCTAAATGTCGTAAAAATGTAATAGTACTTATATTTCCTAACAAGATTTGACTGCTCGTCCGAACTTCTCTACGCATCGTTCGGTCAACTGAAGTCGCATGCGGAAAAGTGGAACTTTTAGCACGTGTTAGGAACGCTTTTCTTTTTACGAGCGTAAGGAAAACATAAACAACAAAGTTTTATTAATATTTCTTTATTTTAACACAATGCTAAAATAGAATTCAGCCGAGAAAAAGCCAGAGGGGTCATAG
Source organism: Listronotus bonariensis (assembly GCA_014170235.1). NCBI lineage: Eukaryota > Metazoa > Arthropoda > Insecta > Coleoptera > Curculionidae > Listronotus > Listronotus bonariensis. The sequence continues at coordinate 7,880 of JACEGR010006405.1, read as the reverse complement.
AAGTAAAGACGGCAATCAACTATTTCTTTCTAATTGCGTCGTTTAAATAATGTGCGAGCAATAAAAATGGGAATAATTTGAAAGTAAGACAGAACTGATAACAGCGTGGCTTTTTGATGTGGAAATATTGTTGTCTGTGGAATGTGTTTTTTCGACCTCTTGAGTTGGTTTGGCCAAAGCACAAAATTCTTTAAACATAAAGTGCTTGAAAATCCATCATTGCGACACGCTAATATTTGGTTCAAATTTTTTAGTACTTTTCCGCACTAGTGTGGCAAAGTGACACTTTCAGAACTAAAATACGCGCGGAAAAGTAATACTTTCGCACCCGAGTAGGAAAAGTAAATAAAACATATTTATTGAAATAAATGCATTTATAAAACAAATTATTATTTCACAAAACAAAAATTCTAGGCTAGCACCTGTTCACAGAAAAATAAAATAAGTGTATACATATTAATATAGTGGTAACAAAGTGTATAATTACTAAAAACAAAAATAAACAATGTATACAGGGTGTTACAGAATATTGTTAGGAAAAAAGGCAGATTTTACCTAAGAAAATGTAAATAAAGGTTCATACTATAAAACATGGGCCCGAAAATGCATTTTTTAGAGATGCGTGATGTTAAATTAATATTAATTGGTTTTTTGTTAATATCCTAAATATCCTTCATTCGATTTTAATAAAATTCGGCAGTGTTATTAGTAACTTTAAAGGTTTATTTAGATTTAACTTGATTAAATTTACATATTCCAGTGGCGTTTCGAGCGGTAGCTCAATAAATGTTTTAAAAATATATCTTTTTAAGCTTTTTAACTTTTCCTTGTATATTGCTTAGTTTTCAAGAAAACAAATAAAAGTTACTTAATTTCATATCCCTGGCCCACCCAAAAACACGGAATATTTTAAAATCACTTAATTTAGGAAAAAAAATAGTTAAATGTTAAGGGTTAATGGTAATTTAGTGTTTATGGTTAAGGGTTTATAATTAAGACGAAAACAATATTTAAAATATTATAAACGAAAATTACACTATGTTTCTTGTGTGGTCCAAGGGTATGCAATTTAGGCGATTTTATTTTTTAGAAAACAATGTAAAGCTGTATTTGTACTTGCTTAATTAAAATAAAATAAAACACTAAGGCCCTGAGATTAGGACCGGGATAACCCATGCACTGAAGTCCCTTGGCTTATTGTGCACCGTCTTTTTACGTCTGGGTGATGTCAGCCAGATGGGACCTACAGCTTAACGTGGGTACCGAACCACGGTCTTATTCACGACAACCAAACTTATAAATAAGTATGTTGACCGGAAAGGATTCGAACCCAGCTATTACCTAAAATTTTTAAAATTAAGAATTTGCACAAAAATCAGTGGCGTACATTTTTTTGTCAGAAATATTCCTTTAGGTTCAGCTTGAGACTGGTCTGAATACATTTATTCACGTTAAAGTTAAATTAGCCTATCAATGCTACAAATGACACTGCATAATTTTATCAAAATTGGATATGCGGTTATTGAGTATTATTTAAAAAAAACTATTTCTTTAACACCCAGGGTCTGGAAAACAATGCATTTTTGGACCCATGGTCACATGAACTTTTTTCATATTTTTAGTAGTAAAAATCTGCTCTTACATTTTCTTAACCACATTCTGCAACACCCTGTAGATGGTAACGTTTATTGCTATGCCCTTTTTGTTCATACAATTTTCTCCATGAGTAAAAAAACGAAAAAGTGTTGTAATTATGATCCCACCAAATATACTTGTCATATTTGTGCCCAAACGTTATTACCCTAATGTCAGTAGAAGGATAAAGCAAATTCATAAAAAGTCCAAACGTCAATATAATTTAATAGATTTTAAAGAAAAAAAAGCCAATATGTGTGTTTTTTTTACACATAACAAAATTTACTTGAAAAAACTAATAGTCTCAGATCCGAATATTAAGCGCACCCATCTGTTTATTGGATAAAAACCATTTAACAATAAATATAGGACTTATCTTTACAGCGACCTGCCCCCGCCCGTCCCGTTTAAGTGGATGCCGTAGCACGTTAAATGAGCTAAAACGCGATTCGCTGCCGTTTTTAAATATTTGTTTGAGAAAAAAGTTGTATATTGAAAAGTTTCTTAAAATAATCCAAAGATTATCGGAAAATTGGTTTTACGGTTTTGTAATTTTGGGAAATTTAATGTGTTAATTATTACTATTACCAAAAATCAATTAACTTTCCGATAATCTTTGGATCATTTTAAGAAACTTTTCTATGTACAACTTTTTCTCAAAACAAATATTTAAAAAACGGCAGCGAATCGCGTTTTAGCTAATTTAACGTGCTACGGCATCCTCTTAATATAAAATAGTTTTTATCGGGTAAACAGACAGGGACAGGTCGCTGTAAAGATATGTTTTTTTCATAAATGTTTATTTTTTAAACTTGTAAACATTTTCGTTTTGACAGATAGGCTAAAATATTAAGAACCAGCCATTATAGATGCGGATGCAATAACACATTTTTCGTAAACTTCATGTTAAATTATAACTTTACATCTCAGATAAAATACCAAAATTTGGCAACATTGTAAACTCAGTATGGGAAATACGACCAAAATATTTTAAGAGTTCTGGCACTTCCGGTTATACCGGCAGTAAATAGCCACTTCCATATTTTTAATGGAATGAGTTTTTTTTAGATTTTTAATAAAATTCTAAATAAACCATATATGTAATGAACTATAACCAAGTCTAACTGTGTTTGACATATTATAAATTATATATCATAAAGGACCTGTCCAGGTTAATACGTAACCATCGATTTCTTCTAAACAAATTCCTTTAATACAAAATTGGATGTGGGTTCTAAAAAGAAGACTTTATTAAACTTTTGTTAAAACCCTCTATTAACACAACGTTGTAAAAATAATCCTTATTTAATTTTTTTAACATATTACTTTATATTAAGTGTTTAAAAATATTTAAAACTAAAACTATTAGACTAGAAAACTTTATAGAATTGCTTTAACTTTTACTGCGCACATACACCAATAAATCTTACTAGAAAATTTATATAAATTTAACCTTATTTCTGAAAATACACTCCGTTTTAATTTTTCATTGCACTGGAAATGACAGACAATCCAATAAATATTAATAAGTGTTATTTCACCTAACGTAGGTACAGCTTAAACGCTGTTAAAATAACACCGCGACGTCATAACCCTATACAGGCATATACACAGTGAGGCATTTCTTCATAACTACCTAGTGATAGATAGGTAAGATAAGATAGGTAGATAAGTCTGAGAGTAAGATCGATGCTATGAATTTGCAATGGCACGCTCCGTCAGTTCAGTATACACAAGTTCGCACTTACTTGCGTGCGTCCTTTCAGTTCAGGTATGCTCGAAGGTCTGACTAACCATGTGTATGCCCATTAATGGCTGCCGATCTCCACCCACCCTTAGCGACGGGATTATTTGCATAGCAACCGTTTTGTGTCGCCAATTTATTAAATAGACGCAGTGCTGCCAGAACGTGGGTAAATTGTACCCCTTCCCTCACATCGAGCCCGCATCCCATAAAGCGTCCAAATTATTCTCCTGCCAAGCGACGTGGAGACCTAACACATACAAGTTGTGTCTGGCAGGGGAATAACTTCTTCTCGATTTGCCAGCCGACATGCTTCGCGACCAATCGCGACGCTATGTAGGATGCGGGCACGATGCTAGGGAAGGGGTACGATTTATTCACGTTCTGGCGTGTGTTGGTGAAAGTGTATGTATTTGTTTTGTTAAAGTGTTTTTAGTGTTTAAACAGTGAACATGTCTTCCCAAAAAATGGGTACGCACCAAAACTTTTTTTTATTATACAGGGTGTCCGGAAAGGTGATGTCAAAAATGATAGGGGTGAAGTGAGCCAAAAAATGTTAGTGCTTCCTATATAAAAAAGTTCTATTGCGCTTTGTTAGGGAGATATTGACCTTCAAGGTTGGTAATAAAAAATTTATTTCAATTATAACTTTTAAACTGATGTCACAGTATTAATGATAATTGAGCAACTAAATCTCCTTATACTAGCGTTTCTTTTCAGAGGTAAACGGCTATTCAGTACGTCGGAATTATACAGGGTGCGACGACTTTTTTCATTTAATTATATGTATCTATTTTTAACATGAGCAAGATCACGTCAAGTGGACCCCCTATTTTCCACTTGATCATAAAAATAAAGTCTATATATTTTTTTCATAAGTAGTTACCATGCAAAATTGATCCCCCAAACAATTTTTGAAAATTTTAATTTTAACAACAAATTTTTTACAATGAAAATTTTAGGTACTTTTAATTAAAAAATAGATTTTAAATCAACCGTTAAAGATAAATTAATGAAATTTTCAGGATTTATAGTCAAATATTTATATTTTAGTAAAATATTAATAACTAAAAATTATTCGTTAATTATCATATTGTTAATTAATTTTTAAGTTAACAAATGAAGATTTTACTGATATCTCGGTAAAAATATGAAGTTTTTTTTTATCGGTTGCATGCGTTATTTATTGAAGTTTAAGATTCCGGAATAAAATTTCACTGCTCGCGATTAATTTAAACAATATGCATTTATTTATCACTGCGCGCCAGGCGCCGAGCGCTGTCAGAATACCGGGCGGCCGAGCGTCAGACTACTTATTGCAGCTTCAGTTAGTTATAATTTCAAATTACAATAAAAAATAGAATTGTCAAACGAATTTATTATTATTATTATTATTATTAATATTATTAGTAATAGAACAATTTAATTTTTCATTACTAAACAAAACAGGAAAAGCAAACAAATTATTGAATATTTGATTTTTTTTATTTAATGGATTGCAACATTTATTTACTCGACCCATTTTAAATCACAAAAATTATTATTAGTAATAGATTAAGAAACAGAACACAAATTTACACAACAGTTCTTATTTTTAATAACTATTTAACTCATGCACGTACGAACTCGTTTAACAAATAAATTGTAATGACTACTGAAATTCTTTTGTTATTTATGTGGAGGAGCAAGTAACAAATGAAAATCGTAACCGAGCGGTTTTTTTTTATTAAAAATGGAGTACTTACTCGTAAATCTAAACATAATAGCTTATTAAATTACCAAACAACAACAAATATTAAAGACGAGGTTTTATAACGTTTTTAATTAATTATTTATTAATTTTCGCTGCATAATAATAATAATAATAATATTAATAATAAAATTCGTTTGACAATTCTATTTTTTATTGTAATTTGAAATTATAACTAACTGAAGCTGCAATAAGTAGTCTGACGCTCGGCCGCCCGGTATTCTGGCAGCGCTCGGCGCCTGGCGCGCAGTAATAAATAAATGCATATTGTTTAAATTAATCGCGAGCAGTGAAATTTTATTCCGGAATCTTACTCTTCAATAAATAACGCATGCAACCGATAAAAAAAACTTCATATTTTTACCGAGATATCAGTAAAATCTTCATTTGTTAACTTAAAAATTAGTTAACAATATGATAATTAACGAATAATTTTTAGTTATTAATATTTTACTAAAATATAAATATTTGACTATAAATCCTGAAAATTTCATTAATTTATCTTTAACGGTTGATTTAAAATCTATTTTTTAATTAAAAGTACCTAAAATTTTCATTGTAAAAAAATTGTTGTTAAAATTAAAATTTTCAAAAATTGTTTGGGGGATCAATTTTGCATGGTAACTACTTATGAAAAAAATATATAGACTTTATTTTTATGATCAAGTGGAAAATAGGGGTCCACTTGACGTGATCTTGCCAAAATTTGACTTTTGCTTTTGGCCGTTTCTTTCCTGCATCATTTTTGTACAAAAAAGGTATACCCTATTTGAATCAATATTTTGGGTCGTTTTTAAATAAAATTACATTTTAAGTCCAGACATACCATCATATTCTATGTAATAAAAATTTCCATTTTTAGAGAAATTTATTAAAATGTGGTATATAATTAACTACACTACTTGACTTGAAGCTAGTTGAAGTAGGCGGGGACCAAATAGCGACCTGATATCAGACAATGACGTAGCGGTGTTTTTGTAAGTGCGTTTGATCTCTACGATGTCAACAAACAATACAGGGTCAACCAAATTAAGTGTTTGCCATAAGTAATTTTGTTATTAGTCAAAATACCAATTTACAAACTGGTGTCATTTTTACTGAGTTTGGTAGCATTTTAAATATGAATATTAAAATAAAAATTTAGTATAGTTTACAGATTTGGTTGTCCATATTTCCAGAACTGTTAGAGATGTACACATCAAATGCGATATTTTCTGAAAGCTCTTTGAAAAACCTTGTTAATTGTGATATTGTATACAGGGTGTTTTATTAAAAAAAAAACAGTTTACTACCAAACTTTTGATATATCGGCTCTTTGATAGATCTTTTAAATGGTGAAAAATATTCACCGTGTTCACGTCAATTGTTTTTCTAAACTATAATCTTAAAAAGCATTAAAAAACGCTTCTAGTTTGCTAATTTAATAATTTTGTATTTTGAATAACAAAGTTACTAGTGGCAAACAATTAGAATATGACCCTGTATACCACCGATTTATTGTTATACCTGTGGCACTGAATCAACAATTTTATTTATTAGTAATGCAATAGCAAAAACAAACACTAATGCCCAGTTGTACAAAGCAGGTTTAAACTTAGTTCTACTGAACTCAGGTCCAGGCCTTTGAACTTTCCGGAAATTCTCAATATTGCTGTCAGTGTCAAGGAATTAAAAGAAATTGAGATTTTACAGAAAGTTCAAAGGCCTGACCTTAGTTCCAGTCAAACTGAGTTTAAACCTGCTTTGTACAACTGGGCCTAGTGTCATATAATTAATGAACATCCTGTATATTTAAACCCTTAGGCCCAGTTGTACAAAGCAGGTTTAAACTCAGTTCTACTGAACTAAGGTCAGGCCTTTGAACTTACCGTAAAATCTCAATTTCTTTCAATTCCTTGACACTGACAGCAATATATTATAGTGAGACTGAATACATGTTGTCTGTGAGTAGTTTTGGATCCATTAGGTAAACCCAGAAAAGCATTTGCTTGTTTATTATTTTAAAGTGTATTGTAATTATTGTTTTAATCTGTTTTATGTAGTGTTTTATTATTTTAATTGAACAATTTTATTTGTTGTAATTTTAGGTCTAATTTTTTATTGTATTATATTACTATATACTTTTTAACTTGTGACGTATGAAAATGCAATTATGTATGAATATTCATGAATAAATATTTGAATTTGAATATTGAGATTTTATGAAAAGTTTAAAGGCCTGACCTCAGTTCAGTGGAACTGAGTTTAAACGTGCTTTGTACAACTGGGCCCTAATAAATAAAACAGTATTGTAAATTAGTTTTATTATAAAACTACCGAACTAGTTAAACTAGCAAAATTTTCTTGAAGTATAAAATAAGTAATAAAATTAGTATATAAAATAATCATTTCACTATACTGGGTGATACAGGATGTTGTACCCCCCTTCCCCACCCAATTTTAGTAGTTTTTAAGAGGGATTAATAAAAAGTTTACAGTATTATTATAGCATAAATTAAGATTTCTTGTCATTATCATAACCTTACAATCACTTCCAACTTAACCGGAAGTTACATATACTTTCTTATTTTAAATACAAGTACCTTTTTTTCTCTTTTTGTATTCTTTATAAAATTCCCTTTTTAATGAAATATCATACAGGGTGTTTCTTTTCAAAATGGCGGCCAGTGAGGATTTTTAAAGAAAATCAAGTACATCATTATTTTTGTTTTGAATATATTTTTTTGCTAAGAAAGCTTTGAAAATAAAAGA
>JACEGR010006404.1:0-61225 GCA_014170235.1 Listronotus bonariensis | reverse complement strand
TTCCACAAAAAAATGTATACTTGGGTTAAATCGATATCTTTTACTGTTTTTCATAAAATCACCATTTTAAATACAGAAATGTCGGCATTTTGTCTGTAATGAGAAAAATCATTTATTGGAGAAAATCATTAAAATATGGTAAAGTAATAAAAAAGGTATCTGTGAACCTCTTAAACTTTATAATACAGATATAAACTGTTTGTTATAAAGCTCCACTGCACTTTGGCCATGTACAGAATGTCCACGGATGGACTTTACAATAGGACAAATGGACCAAAAATTTTAATGTTCAAGTAAGTCGAAAATGGCAACTGCTTCTGCTTCTAAAAAAAACAAGATTCACGTAAAGAAATGTATTTTATTTTGTACAGGGGCTTTAAAAACTATGATTTTATCAAATTTAACTTTGAGAAGCTTCTTTTACATGAAGCCACCGGACATAAATTCTTTAAAAAATGTAGGACACAGTGGTAGATTTCGAACGGAAAGTATGAGAGCACTGCCTTTAATCTTTATGGTAGCATAAAATAATTTATATTTTTAAATTAGGCGACTGCAATATACGTGAGTAAAAAGCCCTACCGCTGTTGCATGAAACGAACAAATATTATGAGCGGATCGTTTTTAACGTATATACTCACGTTTCAAAACGCTGTTTATCACAAAATATTGTAACTAGTACAGAATACCAGTACATGGTAGCTGAGGCCGTAGTCTGAACTACACTAAAAGGTACGAGAATATCATCTATCCCCTGTACAATGGTCTAGTTCTTCATGAAATCTATCGATACATTCTAATGGCATCTGATATTGCATGATAATTTATATCAGGCAGAAATTCTGACTAATGTAAACGGTCAGAAATGTATTCTATTCCATTCCATTTTCGGTTTTTGGCTTTCACACGTAATGTATTCAGCCATCGTCAAGTGGTTGGGGTCAAAAAATTTTGTCCGATAGAAATTATCATTTACATTAGCCAGACTTTATGTCTGACATAAATATCATGCAATAAATGTCAGATGTAAACCTACCATAACATAGCGTGCTGCAACTCCTTTGACAATACAAGTCTAGCACTTCTGGTCATTTATTCTGTTCTACGTTTTCGAAATCGCCCCCGCGTTATTATAGCACAAATAGCCATTTTTTGTCATTATCATTACCTCAAAATCGCTTCTAGTATAAAAACCGGAGGTACCCACGATTAATTTCTTATTTTAAATACAAGTACCTATTTTTTTTTTATATTTTTATTTTGTATAAAATTCCCTTTTTAATTGATGTATTATACTGGGTGTTGCTTTTCAAAATGGCGACCAGAGAAGATTTTTAAAGGAAATTAAGTACCGCCATTATTTCTGTTTTGAATATATTTTTTGCTAAGTAGGCTGTAAAAATAATAGAATGACCCATTTTTTTTTCACAGTTATTGACATTCTACGTTTTCTTTAATAAATTACTAAGACTTCTTAACTTTAGTTTTTAATGTGATAAATAAGAGAAAATTTAAAATTTGACAAACATTTTAAATTGAAACAACCCTATTTTATTTTATTTTTAAAATATACACAAATTTTTTTCTAATTTCATATCACAACATATTTTTTTTAATAAATGATATATGGCCGTCATCCTGAAAATGGACAATATGTTGTAATACGTCATTAGAAAGAGATTTTAGGGTATAATTTAAAAATAATATAAAATGGGGGTGTTTCCATTTAAAATGTATGTTAAATTTTAAATTTTCTCTCATTAATTACAATAAAAACTAAAATTACAAAATCTAATAAATTTATTTAAAAAATAGAATAGGTATGTCACTAACTGTAAAAGTTAAATAGGTCATTGTTTTATTTGTACAGCTGACTTAGCAAAAAATATATTAAAAACATAAATAATGGCATCACTTGATTTTCTTTAAAAATCTTCTTCGGCCGCCATTTTGAGAGACAGTGCATAATATGTTAATAAAAGGGAATTTTCTACAAAATACAAAGTATAGAAAAAAATAGGTAGTTAATAGGTAAAATAAGAAAGTTTAAAGTAGTTCCGGATAAACCGGAAGTGATTTTGAGGTCAGGATAATGACAAAAAATGTAAATTCATGCTATAATACTACTGTAAATTTTTTATTAGTCTCTTTAAAAAACTACAAAAAAATTGGGAAAGGGGGGTAACAACTAACAACATCATCTTTCACGCGGTACATGTACCTAGTAGGTACGATTAAAGGTCTGGCCACACATAACCGCAACGAGCTCGCAACCGTGCATCTCGCTGGTGAAATGTAGGGGGATGTGGTGCAAACAGTTTTGTTTCTAATAAAATTGCAGTAATTTTAGTCTCCTATACTACGCTTTAAATTACACCTGATCCTGAAATAAACCTTCACAAACAAGATAACACAGTTTTACCTATACTACACTCAGTTTGGATAAAAAGGAACAGAGTTAAGTAGAAAAGTCTAAACAAGAAGATATAAATACATAATACAATAGACTCATCTTGACAAAAATGCTTTTTATATTTTGAGGGCATAAAAAGTGCTTTTAAATTTTTTCGGTGCGGTTATGTGTGTCCAGACCTTTACTCGAGTCGGTTCAATTAAAAAGTCACGCACGTTACGCGCTCGATGTTATGCGCGTATAAAGCCGGCTACACACTCACAGACTTTGTAAGTTACTTGCACTTCCCGAGCTGTAGCGGAAAACAATCACAAGTCAAAGGAGCCAAGTACTTGACTTGAAAATTTATTTACCTGCGCTACATTACGCGTTACTTGGTCGAATTAAAGGGTCGCGGGAAATAACTATCAAAGTCCGATTGGCATATTTTGTCAGTATTTGCGTTTTAATATTTTAAGTCGATTATTGTTAGGCGGCACGTTGTTAGGCTGTGGTTTGTATCTTTAAATGTTTTTTTTCCAAGAACTTCGACCTTTTTTGGTGTTATTAGCAATAGTAGTATTATATTGGGAACTTGTTATTTGATGGTGCTATTATTTTAGTGTTGGCAAAAAATAGACTGACCATTATTCGCCGCAACCCTTCAATTGTGTTTATTTGAATTTTTTTTTCGGTGTGGTATTTACTTGGACTGGTCCAATGATTTAACTTTGCAGGTCTTAGATTTTTATAAAAAGAACCTGTTATTTGGGATGCATTCCATAAACTCCTCCGCAATGAAGTGTATGACGCTTGGAAACGTCAAACGCCAACACGTTTCCATATGCAAAAGAGCTGGCACTAGTCGAGTGGCGCAGGTAGCAACCCCACTTTATATACAAAAAGAAAAATACCTACCCATCTTTACTATTGTTAAAAGACTTGCTCTTACGTTTACACTTCCCTATTAATTTTTTTAATAAAATATAAACCACAACTGATTGTTACAAAAGCAGCTAAAACTGTCGTTTTACTTTTTGTTCTTTTTAAAAACTACTTGTTGTTTTTTACTTGTACTTTCCCAAGCAATTCTATAAGTAGACGCGTAATGTAGATAGCTTACTAGGAACTCGACAAAAATACTTGCCAAGTTTATTCCGAGTCAAGCTACTCACCACGTGCTGAACGCGCTAAGGAAAAAAGGAATCCCCGACACGATCTGCAACTGGATCGAAGCCAGCCTGAGAAACAGGGTCATAAGATCCACCTTAGGCACAGTAACAATGGAGGCTAAAGTGGGGAGGGGCTGTCCACAAGGAGGCGTTCTATCGCCATTATATTGGGCAGTCCTGGTAGATGAACTTCTCGACAAATTGACTGGTGAAAGGTACAACTGCCTGGGTTATGCTGATGACCTCGTCATTGTAGTCAATGGGGGTCACCTAGAGCACATATCAGGCAGAATGCAGAACGCCGTAGACATCGTTGACAAATGGTGAAAACAGGAGGGACTCTCAGTCAACCCTCATAAAACAATAACCGTCCCTTTCACAAAAAGAAGAGCGCTTGAAGGACTAAGACCTTCCAGGCTCAACGGAGTGGAAATCCCCTTTTCAAAAGAGGTTAAATATCTAGGAGTCATCTTTGACCAAAAACTAACCTGGGGACCACACTTAAGCAAAGTCACTCAGAAGGCAAGAACTACCCTGGGTAGATGCCGAAGACTTTGCGGAAAGAATTGGGGACTCAGTCCGAAGATGAACCTATGGTTATACAAAATGGTCGTCAGACCAATGATAACCTACGGGTCAATTGCCTGGGGTGCAAAGACGCTACAAAAGACGGCAATAAGGCAATTACAAAGTATACAGAGACTCGCTTGTCTATGTATTACGGGGGCCATGAAATCGACCCCTACTGCAGCACTGGAAGCGCTGCTTAATCTACCGCCACTTCACATCTACATACAGGGTGAAGTGAAAGCGGTACAATACCGTCTCAAACAAGGCCAGAGTCCTATCATAAGACAGGAAAGGGCCATACAATGGAGATTCAAGGAGGACCAAGAAGTCAACTCAGTGTGTGAGATGCCTTCAGACAAAATGGTACCAAGCTACTGGCTAAACAAAGGTTTTCAAACTTTAATACCAGACAGAAAGGACTGGGTGGCAGGGCCTCCCATTAAAGCCGACCTAATCTGGTATACAGACGGCTCCAAAACAGACCAAGGAGTTGGAGCAGGTATATATGGGGACAAACCAAGGACGAAAATAAACTTGGGTCTCGGACAATACCCTACTGTGTTCCAGGCCGAAATTGTAGCCATAGAACAATGTGCTAGGGAAATCATCAGAAGGAGCTATGAGGATAAAACCATAGTAATCTATTCGGACAGCCAGGCAGCCATCAGGGCACTCAGTTCATGCAAAATCAGCTCCAAGCTGGTGCGGGACTGCGTAATTGCCCTGGAAGAGGTGGGTGCGTCCAACAAGCTAACCATTGCCTGGGTACCAGGACACGAAGGCCACGAAGGCCACGAAGGCAATGAAGAAGCCGATAAATTGGCAAAGGAGGGGGCTGGTAGGACAATGGTAGGTCCTGAGCCCTACTGTGGTATTCCATCATGCCAGGTAAGGTCATCCATTAGATCATGGATTATGAGGGAATCACAAGACTGGTGGAGGAGAACACCAGGACAGCGTCAGGCGAAAGTGTTCATCAAGGCTTACTCGCCAGAATTTACAAAAGACCTTCTGAATTATAACCGGAAGGCAGTAAGAATAATAGTGGGTCAACTGACAGGTCATTGCAGACTGAATAAACACATGGAAACTATGGGCCTGGCAGAAGAAAACCTATGTAGGTTCTGCCAGGAGGAGGAAGAAACCGCAGAACACGTATGGTGCTACTGCGAAGCCCTTTGTCGTCTGCGGTTTGCAAGGCTGGGTGAAGAATAACCTAAAGCGGCAAGATATACCAAGGGGCCAGTTTCAAGCTTGTGGAGTCTGATTAAACAGACCGGCTTGGATAGCGTGCTCTAACCTATGGACGGAGGACACACAATAAACCTGAGCAGGTTGCAGTGTTAGAGGATATGCAATCCACCTCCTAATCTAATCTACTCACCACGTACCGCGTAATGAGTAGCCGGCTTAAGTCATAATATAATGTGTACCTACTTTGATCGCGTTACACAAAACCAAGCGCAAACTAAACTCATTCGTTTAGGGAATTATGTTCGAAACCTAATAAAAATAAAGTAACTGTATCTATTGATATTAATAAAAGATATAATATTAAATATTAGGACGTAGGTTAACACAAAGTGGGTAACTATTTAGGAATCGATGTCTTCGCAGAGTGATTCTTTTGTAAGTATTCTCTGGCTGCGCGAATAAGTTGTTATTATTGTTACCCCTAATGCTTGGCACCGGGGCGAGCCGCCACCACCGCCCCCTTTACGTCACCACTGTTTAAACACCTAATCATTTATTGGTCTATTCCTATGCTTTTTAAGAATGTCATAACAAAAGCAGTTAAAAATTAAAGAACTATTAGGAAAAAGCTTTATTATGGTATTATATTTAATAATAAATATAATTAAATAAATTTTAACAAGCTCCTATGCCATTTTAATCCTAATATGCAGAGTGTTTATTAACTCTACCGACAAACCTTAAGGCATCGTTTTACAATGTAAAATAAGAACATATGTCATGTATGTGTTAGTTTTTGAACTAAGTAGAGGTGTTAATTTTTTTAAATGTCTTTTTTATAGTAACCTATATACTAATTTAGATAGTCTTAAAAATTGAAAAGGCGTTGCCTATTCATTAAAAAACATTTTTGACCTTTAAAATAAAACCAGTGTCGTTCATCAGAAGTTTAGGGTAAATATTATTATAAATAATTGGTACAGCCATGCTTTTTTCAAAATTTAAATATGGTTTTTTGGATCCCTGTTTACTTTCAAACAAATTTAACCACTTAAAAGAGAGTTTGTATTTTTAATTCAGGCAGCTGAAATATTCGTGAGGAAAAATCCTTGCCGCTGCCGCTTGAAATGAACAAATATTATTATCGGAGCGTTTCTATTGTATGTAAACTTTTTAAAACGCTGTTTACCACAAAATATCCTAGCTAGTACCGGCTAGCAGTAAAGAAATTTGATACTTCTCGCTGGCCGCTTCAGCTTGTTATTTTAGCCGATGCCTCACTTTTAAAGTACGCTTTAGGTATATTTATCACTGGCATGGAACTGAAACCAGAAAAATAGTGGACAGACAAAACTACATAAAATATGATTATTTACAGTTTTTTATTTAAATACAAACATGCTTAACTTACATTTAAATAACAAAAAATTATATGAAAATAGTACTATAAATTAAATGAGTAAACCTAGTTTAAAAAAAAATATTTTTGAAATTCTAATTTTTTATATACAAACATTTGTTTTTGAAGTTTGGCAATATAAAAATTATTAAAAAGTCTAATATACAATAAATAGTAATAAGTTTTAAATGTAGATCAAATAGCACTATACCTTAAGTAGGACTATTCACTCCATTCTACTATCTAAAAATTGTAATCGGCAAATTAAAAATTCATAATTAAAATAAAACCTTCATAAGTAAATTTTCTAAATCGTAGTTGAAAAATACTATTTGGTAGTATAAATAAGGCACAAATAAAGAAAGAAACACAAAATAAAAAACAGTTATCGCTTTTAGACTATCTACATCGAATGACTGGCTTTACATTAAAGCAAAAGTAGATAAACTTAACGTTTCCTTGCAAAGGTCATTTTAAAAAAGGGCGTGGCGCATTGAAGTGGCCTTGAAAGAATCACACGAACTTATTTAATTAGAAAAGAAAACTATGAACAACAAATTCATATATAAATTCCATTTGACCAAGTTACCTTATATAGTCTGTTCATCGAAGAGTAATTTTCTAACATTTTTGTAAAAGTTCCAGTATTGCAAAATTAACTTTTACTGGATGCTGCGAAAAAATATATTATAGTAAACAAACAGTATTTATAAATAAAATAATTCTTAAAATAATGATCTTTTAAACTTTCATAACCATTATTTGACGAACAAACTATACCGGCACCGTACTGAATTAAACTAATAAAAAAATAAAAACAGATTTTCTGAGATTTTATCTTATACATAGTTACGTAACTTTTGGGCGTGGCATTTTTGTTACTATGTAAAGGCGTAGGCACTTTCACTGTTTTGCTATAGAGAGGTCACTACTGCCCACAAGTTATAAAGTTCAAAGTTTGCTGTGTATCAGTCTGTCCATTTAAAATTATACAGTGTTCTGATAGAATTATTTTGGAAAAGTAACATGTTCAGGCAATAAAAGTTTATAGTAAGGTTTAAAAAATGTTATAATACCTGGAGATAATCGTGTTTTTAAACAACTTTCTTTATTTTACTTGTCTGTTAAAACTTAGAGCAAGATAGTAAATGTTAGATGCAGTGATAATAAAATTAAAAAGATTTAATAGCTATTCATAATGTTTAACTTTTTTACTTTAATAAAAAAATGCAAAGTCGTAATAAATGGTCAATAACTTTTTAAAACTTTACTTCTCGCCATATCAGGAAAGTTAAGCAACGTCGAAAATGGTAATAAATAGTCAATAGAATAAGGATCCTAATTAATAAGCTAGTACCAAAGACAATTGTAGTTTCACTATAGACTCCCAGAACAATGCTAAATTTTTGGCATCAGTTTGGACGCTGGCTTGGCTGAATTTATGAAGCGGCAAATTATACGTACTGTTTAAGTGTATACTGATGGATACCCGCTTCATAGTAAATTCCAAGAAGCGAGCGTTCAAGCTGATGACCAAAAATTTAGCATTGTTCTGGGTGTCTATAGTGAAACTACAATTGTCTTTGCTACATTTATTAAATGTGAAGTTACACTTAAAATCTATGTATTTTAAACGCTGAGCTTCATTTTTTAACAGGTTTTTAAGAGCACTTTACGTATTTAAATGATTTGTTTTTAATCCAAATCTCTAGATACCTAACCTCTTACCACTGCCTATTATTTTATTACCTATTTTTTCTTTACAAACAAAATATTTTTTTCGTAATTTTTTTTTACAGTATTGGTAATTTTACATTACCTATATAATAAAAGAAAGAAATGCTCACTGAGCGAAAAATAGCCCAAAACCCTTTCTGGTACCTAATAGTTTTGGTTAGTTTTAGTTTTTAACTGTTTTTAAAGTATTATAACACGATATTTGTGGCATATGATAAACAAGCTTTACTGGTCTTTAAATTATATTACTATACTACATATCGATAAGAGATTCCCTATTCATATTTGGGACACTCGGTACATAAACCACATGTAAATAAGTCCATTATTATAAGTATAAAAATACTTTTAATACCACAGTGAAAATGGATTGAATTTAATAAAAAGCTTCACATCACAAGCTTTTAAGAATTTACCTTTTCCAAAATAATTCCAACGCACTTCAGCATAATCACCCTAATCTTTAAAACTGTATATTATGCCCTCGTAAAAATGCATCAATTTGACCAGCTCCTAAAGCACCTGTAGAATCTACAGAAGGTTGTATATAGTATACAGGAGGCGCAACAGACGATGGCTGTATAATCTGTCTTTGTGCCTGGTTCAGTTGCTGTTGTTGTCTTGCCTTTTGCTGTTGAGCGTATAATTGGGCAGAATTTTGAAACTGTTGTTCTGCTTGTTGAGCTTGGTATACCGCTTGTGGGTTTATCTACACAAAAATTTTAAAAAATATAATTTTCTGATTTTATTAAATCATATGCCCGTGCAATGTTTTATAGAGGTGCTGGTACGAAGAGAGAAAAAAGGAATTAAAGTAAGAAAACCAATAAGGAAAGATTAAAGAAGACATTAAAACAAAGGAAGATAACCAAATGAATTATTGTTTTGTAAGTTAATAACAACATGCACCATGTTTAGGGTATTATTTACAATAGAAGGAAAAATGATAGATTAAACATGTAACCGAATGTTTAAATGAAAAAAATATTTATTTTGGATAATAAAAAAGAGTTATACAATTTACTTGGAGAAAGTAAAATAATATAGAGATTTAACATGCCCTAAAGAAAATAAGATACAAACAACAGGACCAAGGAAAATTCACAAATACCTAAAAATTGTATAAAGTTATTATATTCCTTTAATTAAAGTTATAACAGCTTCGGAAATTTAACCAATAATGTAATAGAAAGAGATATAAATGACTTATGTAAAGAAATAATGGCTAAAAACTTAAAAACATAAAATAGAATAAAATTAATTCATTACAAAATACCTAAGTTCTATAGAGTATGTCCATGGGTGGACTTTGCAATAGGACAAATGGACCAAAAATTTAACTGTTCATGAAAGTCGTGTATGGCAACAACTTTATCTTCTTAAAAAACACAGTTTTTTTTTGAAGAATTGGTTTTATTTCATTTAGGGGCTTTAAAAACTACTAAAATGTGAAACTGGACCAAGACAAAACTGCCTTTATTTTTAATTAATTTAGCAAAATGTCAAATAAATTAAGGTTTTGGAAGTGAATCACAATCTAATATCTGAAATTTCACATAAAATAAACAAAATTTGATTTTAAGTATCATCTTTTTTAAGTCCTGTTTTAACCCTTTTTACATAATTTACCTGGTTTTACATACTTTAAATAAATATATTTAACAAACTTTGACATAAATTATATCGATTATTAAAACTAGGTTAATTTAGGTAAAAAAGGTGTAAAACATTTAGGTGCTTAGAAAGAAGGTGGCCCAACTTTGATATGACAGTAAACAGCTGACATATGTGACGTCATTAGAGTCCTTTTTTAACAAATTTAAAATCAAAATATAGTTTATACAATGGTTAAAGTATTTTTAATTCACTATTTACTTACAAATATAAACACGATTAATACGACATTGACGAAATATCAAAGAAATAACGAAATTTTTTAATAAAGGTTTTTAAAGAAAGTTGGGTCACCTTCTTTGAAAGCATCTTGGTAAAACATTAATAAAAAATGGATACTAAAAAAATGTTTTTGTTTATTTTATGTAAAATTTGAGATACTGGATCGTCATTTAGGTCTAAAAAATTTTTATTGACAATTTGCAAAATTATTAGGAATAAAGGCAATTTTTGTATTTTTTGTAGCCCCTGCACATAACAAAACAAATTTCTCAACCAGAATCTTGTTTTTTTTAAGCAATAGGAGTTGCCATACACGACGTTCCTAAAGATTTACATTTTTGGCCCATTTGTTGTATCGTATTTATGTAGCTTTTAAGAGAAATAAAATATCCATGTTATCTGTAAAAAAATGTTGTTTTGCGATATAATTGTGCAGTAGTGATGAACAGTATATACAGAGTGTTACATTTTTTATGAGATTATAGGATGACAGTGAATACATACAGTGACATGCCATGATGTTCATGTTAGTTACATCTGTTTTTATTTTTAGTTAAACCAGAACATTTAATATTCCAGATTGTCGTCATAAACATCGTAACCCACCTGCTGGACCTGCTGCCTGTACAACGGGCTTTGCTGTTGAAGCTGCTGTAGGCTAACTTGAGGCCGTTGTGGTTGGTGAACGTAAGGCTGTATTCTTTGGTTTAGTGTGAAATCGCCTACGTTTTGGGGAAGTGATTGGTACAGTTGGTTTTTATATTGACCTATACAGAAAAACATTTTTTTTATTACGTGGTACGTGATAAGTTTTTGTAGTTACAAATTACATTTTTTTAGTGCAAAATTACAATAAAAGTTATTATTTAAAGGAAAATAGCTTATCCTATAAACCCAAAAATACAAGCAGCTTATTTAATTAATTAATTAAATTAGTTTTAATTCTGTTAAGAGTTAGTTGGTTGGTTGGTATAAGGCAGGGTTGGTGTAAGGCAGGGTTGCTCCCTAGAAGATGTTTGCACTGCAGTCTCTTGGCTTAATTGCGCACCCATTTCTTGTTTCAGAAGTCCGGTACCCTTTTCAGGTTTTGTAGATTTCTGTCAGATGCTCATGTCAAAGAAGAAACCCGCAATGTATTATGTATGTTCCAAACAAACTACGTGTTTAGCATGACATGCAGTTGTATAATATGTGTGAGGCTGTTTCCTTTTCTTTCCCGAAAAGTCTGCATATTGTGAGATCTTGGTATATGACTATTTTCGCAAATGTTTTCTAAGATGACAGTGATCTTTCAAAAGTCCCACTACTTGCCTTAATTAATACCTCTTGCATCCAATGAGGCACATTATTTGTTTGTTTAGATTCTGTGGATCCTAATTCAAAGTTTTTTTACTATACAGGGTGTCTCACAACTTACCCAACAAACTTTAAAGGGTAATTTTAGAATAAATAATAAGAAAAAACTTATATATATAATAAACATATGTCCTATACGTCTTAGTTTTAAACTACAGGGTGTTAATTTTTTTTAATTACTGTTTGTTCATTCATAACTTTTATACCAATTTAAATATTATTTAAAAAATTGGGAAACGCCTCCTATGCACCAGAAGAAATTTTTGGCATACAAGAAAAAATAAATTTTTAACAGTGTCGTCCGTAAGGGGTTTAGGGTAAATGAGGGATGTCTTATTTTTTATTGTAGAATTAGCCATTAAAGTTTGTCGAATAAGTTGTGAATCACCCTGTATAATATTCTCATAAATGTTTGATCTTGTTGAGGTTAAGTTGAATCATTGCGTCTTTTTCACATGCTTATTAGTGTTGTTTTCTTAATTATGCTTTTATTGTGTTCATTCTGCTTAAGATCCTTAGTTATTATCATTAAATATTTCTTATTGCAGAATGTTCGTATTCTTAAAAGGGAAGGGATGATTTGCGGTTATAAAGGGCTCTTGTTTCGTTTGGTTAAAGTGATTAAAATTTTAGTATAACTTTTATTAAAAATACTGTTTTGAAATTACCTGTTGCAGGATCATATAATAAAGCTGAGCTGTAGATTTGTCCTATTGGGGCTGAAGCTGGCTTGCCAGTTTGTTGTTGGAGTGAGTTAGGAGTGGGTGAAACCTCGTTATTTTCTTGTTGGAATCTTTGGAATTCAGCATCAAAATCAATCTAAAAACCGAATAATTATAAATTCTATAAACTAAAACATACCGTCGTTATTTTTCTATTGGAATGATACTATTGGTTGGATGGTTAGGTTAAGATTGATTTTTGGTACAATTAAATACTAATTAAAATCATTACATATTTTTTCCCTAAAATTATTACTACACTTACTCCTTTGCTTGGTGCAGCTGTTGCTTTAGGCGTGTACAAAAGTGCTGGTCGAGGTGTTACAGATACTTGAAGGGGTTGGGGCCTGAAAGTTGTAGCTGGAAGCTGAGTTCTGGTTGCAGTGGTAGGAGAAGCTGTTTGAATTTGTGGTCTTGGTGTGATAGTGATTGGCTGATACTGTTGTCTAGAGAATTATAAATAAGTGTTTATTAAATTATGTCATAAATTAGTGTTTTAAAGGGTTATATAAAGGTACTTGTGATTTCGTTATTTATTTAATAACTAAATTTAAAAATCAACTGTGTTTAGTAATTTAAATAGGTAAAAATTCAAATATATATTTCTTTATAATTTAACAGTATTTTCAGTATTATAAATAAATTTTACCTGTAAATGGCTGATGCAGGTGTGCTTGAAGGTACAGGTTGAGGCCTTTGATAGGCGGGCTGTTCTTGGCGTTGAATATATTGAGGTCTTGAGATATATTGAGGCCTGCTTCTGATGGGCTAAAAAATGAAAATACATTAGTTTTATAGAAAAAAATGGCTTTATTTTGGTATAAATGATATTGTAAATAATTTTAGTACGAGGATAATAATGTGCCATTTTCCCCTTAAAAGTCTCCTTTATTCAATTTTATTCAAAGTTTCAATAGCTGCGGCTAATAAAATACAAAAGAAGTTTTAACAATATATTTTTTTAAAGCAATATTTAAAAAAAGTTACAAAATTTCAAAAACTAGTATTCATGTTTGTTTTTAAGATTCTAGCTGTATAGTGACAGTATATGAAAAAAACCGGCCTAAATGTTTTACTTACTGCTGGTGTTGGTCTAAGCAACTGTTCAGGTTCTGGTTGTTCATCTTCTTCCTGCTCTTGGTAATTATTTTGGAAAAGTGTAACTGCAGGTTTAGGAGCAATGGTACTCACTGGTCTTGAAAGTGGTCTGATTGGGCTCGTTGGGTAGTTAGCTGGGATGTTTTCGTTTTCAGGACTTTCGGGTTCTAAAAAACAAAACAAAAATATTCATTGTATAATATTTTTTATTTAATTTTTTATTTGTGATAACGTAGCTTTGCAATAATTTAACAAAAATAATTAAAAAAAAACTGCAACTCAACAACTACTGTTATGTCAGATAATTTAGCGTATTGTACGTATTTTTTTAGGTTAATAAATAATAAATTAACATGGTAAGTATGGTCTTTCTATTTTCCTTACTTAAGAAAAAAGCTATAGCAGAAATATTTTTAAGGTGCTTAATCTATTAAGATTGGAAACACAATGTTTTGCATAAATTCGATACAAATTTTTATAACACACTTTTTGTTAAATCGTGCATTTTTTGACCCATTTAAAAGAGTATTCTAAATATCGACAAATAAAAATCAGCCTTTAATATCCAGGTATATTTCTTTTCCAACCTGACATCTTGTCTGATGTTTTATACATCTATGTGACATCTTTACGCGCGATAAATGTCTGTTGACGTAATTATTTGACAAATTAAAAATAATTTTGTTCGGTACACATTTTTAATTAAAAAATATATTAATTAGGAATAAAATGGTTGTAAATAAAATAGTATACAAACTTCGGAAAAAAGTTTCATTACTGTCACGAAAAAGGTTCCCCTCGGCGCTCCTCGCCTCTGTAAACCATCCTTTTCTCTTGACGGAAATGACACACTTTTCAGATGGGTATATAATGGTACAATTTTCTTCATTAAGAAATGTTATTTACATACCAGGTTCTTCTTCTTCCTTGGGTGCATTTGGATCGCAAGGATTTCCAGACACATAAGTGAACTCTCTTTTATTACCATCTGGATCGACGTATCCATATTTTCCACGTACTACGCAATCGGTACCTCTGGTTTCTTCCTTAAAACTTCCATCAGCTGCTTCGTAACCGAATGTAAAGGAGCCGTCATCGTTCACCTTATTGTAGTTTCTACAAAAAAAAACGAAGGTAATAAATAAAGACATAAAAAATAGGCACGTATACACATCGTGTATCAGTTTCTGTGTGTGGAACAATAGAAGGTAGATATTGGGCAAATGATGCATGATGATGATGCATTGGCCTTGTGTTTTTATTGCTTTAGACCATCTCTTTTCAACACACTGACAAAAATTGCCCATGGTAAGTTTCAAGTGGCACTAGATCTATGCAGATACAAAAATGTAAAACACGTGCCAGCTCGATGATATCCTTTAGATTTTAATGTGTTGAATACTAGCAGGTAGAGATTAGATACAGAACAGATGAAAACCTTATGCGTATCAGAGACTTAACTTATTTTTAATTTAAAATATTTAAAATACGATTTGAAGCAAAAAAGCTATTAAAATTGATTTATTTTATACCTTATAGTTTGTACAGGTGGAGCCTTTGGTGCCTCCTTGACTCTTTGAGGATAGAGCTGACTTTTCTGTGAACCTCGAGGAATGTAGTTGTCTTCTCTGGGAGACGCCCTTTCTGTCTGTTGGCCGTAGAGGCCATTGTATTGGTCAGCTGATGATACTGTAAATTGAAACAATAACAATTAGGGAACGGCCAGACTGAAGAGCAACAAGCGACAAGCGTGCGTTTTACGAGGGAGAAATTTTTTCGCAGTGCAAAGGCTTTATGTTAAATAAGTGGCCACACTGATACCCTGCGGGCGGGCGAAAATTAACATGCAGCCTTCGCAATACGAAAAATCGCTCCCCGAAAATCGCACGCTTGTCGCCCTTTAGTCTTGGCCGTACCAGGTAATATTATTCATATAATGGATGGTACTTCTTTGGGTACACGCCAAAATTAAATTAAAAAGTACTAAAAACCAAAAAATTTAAACAAGTAAAAGATAATTAAAAAATCGACGTTTCGGTGGCAAATCTGTCACCGTTGTCAAGACAAAGGGAAATAATATAATAAAATGAAAACTTACTATTATTCAGGCTTTAAAATTCAAACTTTTTATGTTTTCTCGGATATTCTGAAAATTTTGACATTAAATGTCAAAACATGTTTATTTGGTTTATAGTGTCATGGTGACATAGATAACTGGTTGCTGGTGTATTGATTGTTTATTTTAAAAGGTGAATAGTTAGTTAATTTTTAGTCTTCCTGAAGATACTTCAGTATCAAGCAAAGGCAACCAAGTGTTATTTAAATTAACTGAAATTGATGCTACACAATTATCTTTATTTAATAATATATACGCACTTTCTTTGATTTTGCGTTTTTAGAACAAGTTTCCTTTGCTAAAATGCTCGAAGCATCCCAGTTTATTCTATGATTGTTATCAAATGCGTGTTGGCAGATTTTGATTTATGAAATTCTGTGTTTTTAATGTATGATCTGTGGTTCTTTTATGCGTTTGGCCAATGGTCTCAAGTTTCACCTATATAGAACTTGTTGCATTCGCAAGGTATTTTAGTAAATGACATTTTTGTATTTTCATTTAAGTTGTATGGTTTTGTTTCAGCCAACTGAGATCTCGATCGTGCTCTGTGCTTTAAAAGATTGTGCGAACATTAACCCCATGCCCTATTCGCCGAATTTCGTTGACATTCCAAGAATGTATGGTAAAAATAGATTCGCAACAGGCCAAATATTTTGGATTTTGTCTCATAACTGGAGTTTCAAATTTCAAGGAAACAATCATTTGCTAAAATCAAGAAAGTATAATTATTTTGAATTAAAGCATTTTTAAATAATCTTTTTCAATATTTATATTTTGATTAGAACAAATGAGCTTCTTTAATTCTATCAAATAGACTTTTTACAACTCCCTTTTTAACCACTATTGGGTGATTTGAGTTGTAAATTTAAGTATCTATTTGTATGTGTAGGTTTCAGTAGCTTCTTGCTTCAAAATTGCCTAAATCTTTTTATTAAAATGTCAAGAAATGGCAGCCAGTGAGTTGTTTTCTTTTTCTAATGTAACCCTAACTGTTGAGCCTCTTGTGTATTAATGTGCGTTAAAAAAATATTTAAAAGTGCTCGTCATGCCGGTATATAGAAAAAATGTCATCTGTATATCTCCACCAAACTAAAGGTCTATATTGATGATTTTCTACAAAATTTGATTTCAAGTTTTCCATGCGCGTGATTACTCAATAAAGGTGCCAGAGGCTGAACCCATAGCCATGCCACAGGATTTTGTTTATAACAGTCAGCTCGTCAAAGTTGAAAAGTTCAAGAATATGTTTTGACGCAAAAGTTAAAAGTTCAAGAATAGTGTTTATGCTTAACTTCGTTCTTTCGCCAAGATGGACATCATTTTCTAATTTGTTTCCTAACAATAATTTACATGTCGTATTCACCGGGACATTTGTGAACAAACCACACAACATCGAGACTTACGTCAGTGTATTATTTGGATCAATATCTATGTTTGATGGGTTCTCTAAAAAAATGTTCAGAATTTTCAATCGTATGTATCAGTGTTGTTTATCAAAGGTATCTAAAATGGTAGCGTAAAAACTTTAGCTAATGGATGTGCGAGTGAGAGCTTGTACAACCCACTATAGGACGTAAGGGCATATTGGGTTCATGCATTTTTGGTACTCCGTAAAAATGAGGCGTTTTACTGTTGTGAGGTGTCATGTTTGAGTCTTTCAATATCTGCAAAAAAGTTAAAAGAAACATAAAAAACTTTTTTACAGATAATGAAAGATTTAAACTGACACCTCACAACAGTAAAACACCACATTTTTACGGAGTACCTAGAAATACATAAACCCAATATACCTTTACGTCCTATAGTAAGTTGTATAAACTCACCTACACATCCATTAGCAAAATTTTTACTTACCATTTTAGATCCTTTTGGTAAACAACACTGATACATACATTAAAAATTCTAAACATTTTTAGAGAAATTATCAAACATAGATATTGATCCAAATAATACACTGGTAAGTTTTGATGTTGTTAGTTTATTCACAAATGTCCCAGTGAATAAAACATTAAATATTGTTAGAAATAAATTAGAAAATGATGTCCATCTTGGCGAAAGAACAAAATTAAGCATAAACACTATTCTTGAACTTTTAACTTTTTGTGTCAAAACAACATATTTTCAATATAACACTGATTTTTATAAACAAACCTCTGGCATGGCTAATGGGTTCACCTTTATCACCTTTATTAAGTAATACTTTTTATGGAAAACTTTGAATCAAATTTTGTAGAAAATTATCAATATAAACCTTTAGTTTGGTGGAGATACATAGATGACATTTTTTCTATATACCAACATGACGAACACTGTTTAAATAATTTTTTAACACACATTAATACACAAGAACCAACAATTAAGTTTACATTAGAAAAAGAAAACAACTCACAACTACCATTTCTTGACATTTTAATAAAAAAGATTTAAACAATTTTGAAACAAAAATCTACAGAAAACCTACACATACAAATAGATACTTAAATTTTAACTCAAATCACCCAATAATGGTTAAAAAGGGAGTTGTAAAAAGTCTATTTGATAGAATTAAAGTCATTTGTTCTAATCAAAATATAAATATTGAAAAAGATTATTTAAAAATATTTTAATTCAAAATAATTATCCTCTTGATTTTATAAATAATTGTTTCCTTGAATTTGAAACTCCAGTTATAAGACAAAATCAAAATAGACCTATTACAAATTTATTTTTACCATACATTCCCGGACTATCAAATAAAATTCAACGAATAGGGCATAAATTTAATATTCGCACAATCTTTAAAACACAAAACACAATCAGATCTCAATTAACAAAACAAAACCATACAACTTAAATGAAAATACAAAAATGTCATTTATAAAATACCTTGCGAATGCAATAAGTTTTATATAGGTGAAACTTGTAGACCATTAGCCAAACGCATAAAAGAACACAGATCATACATTAAAAACACAGAATTTCATAAATCAAAAATCTGCCAACACGCATTTGATAACAATCATAGAATAAACTGGGATGCTTCGAGCATTTTAGCAAAGGAAACTTGTTCTAAAAAACGCAAAATCAAAGAAAGTGCGTATATATTATTAAATAAAGATAATTGTGTAGCATCAATTTCAGTTAATTTAAATAACACTTGGTTGCCTTTGCTTGATACTGAAGTATCTTCAGGAAGACTAAAAATTAACTAACTATTCACCTTTTGTAAAATAAACAATCAATACACCAGCAACCAGTTATCTATGTCACCATGACACTATAACCAAATAAACATGTTTTGACATTTAATGTCAAAATTTTCAGAATATCCGAGAAAAACATAAAAAGTTTGAATTTTAAAGCCTGAATAATAGTAAGTTTTAATTTTTATTATTATTATTTCCTTTGTCTTGACAACGGTGGCAGATTTGCCACCGAAACGTCGACTTTTAATTATCTTTTTACTTGTTTAAATTTTTGGTTTTTAGTACTTTTAATTTACTTTTGCGTACCAAAGAAGTACCATCCATTAAATGAATCCGCCAAACTACAGAACATATCTTCATTATTCATATAAACTAAATAAAATAGTTTTTTATTACCCAAAATATATACAAAATACTATTAATTCAAATACAATAATTAGAAAATGCAATACTTTAAAAAGCAAAACCAATAAATAAAATGCTCCAGTAAGAAAATATAAAAAAACAACACACACAAAATAGGTATTTTGCAATCCTGGTTTTTAGAAATAGTTTTTTATTTTATATTATACAAAGGTGTCCGGTAATTTTTTCCAACATACTGTAAGCGGTGATTCTCCCAAAAAAAATTAGAAAGAAAACATTATATAAACATATGTCCTGAACTTATTATTTTTGAAACTACGGGGTGTTAAGATTACAAGGAAAATAATCGTTTCCTTAGAATATTTTTTTTGGAAAACAAAATATTTTTTAGGAATTTGGTTGATGTCCCTTTTGCATTCATCTATATGTTTTAACGTCCAAGAAAAACTATTTTTTTACCAGTTCAGTAAGTAAGGTACTTACGGTAATTTTTTTCTTTTTTGAAAAAATGTTACGCCACTGCATTTTTTAAAATAAAGATATTTTTTAAATTCCACGTAAATAAATATAAATCATTCATCGGCATGGATGGCTATCTAATTAACGAATAAATAAAAAAATTAATTTTTTTACTGTTAAATTAGATATTAGCTATATGCAAGATATGGTTCATATTTATTTACTCAAAAAGCATACCCTTAGTCCGGTGATGGCTTAGCGTGTAAAGGCGTTAAGTTTGTTGAGCGCACACGGACGTGAGGTGGGTTCGAATCCTGCTGAGGCCAAATACTTATTTATAAGTTGGTCGGAAATTTAGTGGTTAGCTCAACACCAGACGGACAAAGTGCAAAATGTATCGACGCTGAAGGCCACTAAGGACCAGGGCGCCGGAACACACTTTGCCGTGTCCTGCGCAACCGTAGACATGCGGACCCCACTCAGTTGGTAGGTTCAGTAGTGCCCCCTGGGTGGGGACGAGGTCTTAAGTTGTCGCTCATGGGACCGTGGTTCGGAACCCACGTTAAGCTGTAGGTCCCGTCTGGCTGACATCACCCAGACGTAAAATGACAGGGCGCACAATAAGCCGAGCGGCTTCAGTGCATGGGTTATCCCGGCCCTCTTCTAATCTAATCTAATCTCCATCTAAGCATACCCTTAATAAGAAAGCCAGAAAATCAAATTTGTTCTTAACGGGCATTTTTTCTTAAAATTTTTATTAAAATTTTTCAAAAATATCTAGATTGGTAAAGAAGTTAATATAAAAAGAACGATTAATTACTTTTTAAAACTTGAACCACTCTATTGTTGTTGGACGTTTAGGACATATAGTGAGAACATTTTTAAAGCGCAAATTCGGTACCCTGTAGAAAATAACTTACAAAAAAACATAAAAAAGGCCGCCTGCAATCGGACTATTACATACAAAGGCGCCGCTATCCCTTTACAGCGACGCGCCGATATACCATGGGATAGAGAGTCCATTTTTTTGGCCAAAAGCAATTTTGAAATTTTAATGGCTCATGCTGTGTATTTTAAAGTAGATACTCCAAACTCCATGTACGCAAAATTATAAAAGGATATGACGATTTCTATTGGGGTAATAAGAAACTTGAAGATGTATTTTAAGTAAACATAAATATACAACATTTAATCCTACTAAGTTTATTTTTAGCCTTGTTTACTAAAAAAAAGTAAAAGGGTTTAAATAATAAGAGCTATTGTTGCCTTTTTCTTTATCAGTTTTTGTACTTACAATTACCTTGCTACTTTTTGCTACTTCTGATTGTAAGGACAAATACAGGATTATTTATAATTTACAAGGTTTTCCATTTTAAAAATTAATATGTTTTGTCCTACACTGTATATCTTAAAAGATAAAAGCATTCTGATGAAAGATATGGATTCTACAGAATCTACCCAACAAAACAGTGTATTTTATTTATTTTATAAGTTAAAAAATAAAGGAAGTTGGGGAAGATGTAACTCTTTACGCATCTAAGAATAATTTAAAATTATTTTTCAGATTTGGATGATCATATTTCCGAAACTAATTGAGATAGACACATCAAATGTAGTATTTTTTAAAGCTTTTTAAAAGATTTTTCTGGTGGTGATATAATATTCAGGGTATTCCATTTAAAAAAATTATACCCATTGTCGTAGCCTGTATATCATATGAGATAATAATTATCGGATTACTGATTAGAATACTACCGAATTAACCAAAACAAGCTGATATTTTAGTTTATTTTTGTACAATAAAAAATAATAATGGTAAGGGGGTGTAAATTTATAATAACATATAAGTTTTAGGTTCCCAAAAGTATTTGTAATAATGCATAATATTTTTTTCTAATAATTTTCCAGTTAAAAGCACCTCATTTTAAGATTGGTAAAATTCAGAATTTTGACCAAAAAATTTTATTTCTATCCCATAGTGCGATGACCAGTTGCATCAGCCGGCATATCATGAAAGAAATATAGCAAAGGCGGCCGCGAAGATAAGCATGCCGATTTATTTGCTTTAAACTTTTTGTGATTTTTTTCTTATCAAAAGCACCGAATTTACATTTTTAAACTGTTCCTTCTATACTTATTAGACTAAGCAAAATAAAAACAAACAACAAAAGGAAATTTTATGTTCTACAAAAAAGGCCTTTTTAACATTTTATAATAAATCGGTTTTCTCTCAAAGTTATTTCAATGTTAAAATTGAAATGAAAATTTATTTCAACACTGAATAACTCTAGAAAGAAATGAATGTATCGAAGAATGTTTGGAGACCTTTTTGTAAAGCGTTTAAGTTTTCTTAAAATAATTATTTTTTTATAAAGATAATAATATTTTATGATAGTTTAAAAATCCAGAATTTAAGTGACAAACTTTAAAAATTAATTTTACCTTTAATAGCGCGATTACAAGAAAACCGCTCGTTTTACAGAAATTCACTAACAAGCTTTTTTCTAGATATGTTAACTTTCTTTAAGAATATAAATTGGTCGAATGTTTAAAATTACCTAATTTTAAAATTTTGTATAAAAAATGGGGCAATTGTTGAAAAATCAATAATTTAAATGATGCACCTCTTAATGTTAATATTAGGGGCTTAAAATTTGAGGATTTGCAGAATATTTTTACAGTACTGTAAGAAAAAATTGTTTGTATTTTTTGATCAAGTCTAATATTTACTTTCATACAAAATTTTCTTCTTAATTTTTATTGGAGAATCACCCCTTAATGTTTGTCGGTAGAGTTACTGGAC
Organism: Listronotus bonariensis; assembly: GCA_014170235.1. NCBI lineage: Eukaryota > Metazoa > Arthropoda > Insecta > Coleoptera > Curculionidae > Listronotus > Listronotus bonariensis. The sequence continues at coordinate 38,760 of JACEGR010006404.1, read as the reverse complement.
ACACTATACAGTGAGGATATTAAAAGACCTTCCCTCACCCCTTTACCTTTTGAAAGGGACAAGATATTAACATCGACTAGAATTTGGGTAAAAGGGTGTCACTTAAAAGTACTTTTTGGCATAAAAATGATTTCGGTTACGTGGCCTCGTGCGCACCTTGTTTTAAAGGCCCTTTATATTAATATTCTCTACTAAACTTCACTTTTTTAAAGCGATCCAGCCGTTCCAGACTAAGAACCGATTGAAATTTGGCTTAAATAGTGTAAAAATAATGCGGTTTTAATAAAACTGGATTGTAACTCTGGAGCAGCTGAGCCGATTTTAAAAAAACAAAGTGGCGCTGAGTAGAGAATTAAAAGGCCTTTAAAACAAGGTGCTACATGCACAACTCTCCATTTAGAAAAAAGAAATTGCTAGTGCCCCCTAGAGACTGGGCCACGTGACAAAAATATTTTTATGACAAAAGTAGGTAAACTGTTAGTCTTTTACACAAATTTTATTTGACTTCAATATCTTGTGCTATTTAAAAGTTATGGTGAAGAGAACTTTTAGAAACCGCACTGTATGTACAAATTGGAGCTAAACTTCAAACGCTTGTAACTCTAGAACGAATCGGCCGATCTTTAAAAAAGAAACGGTAATAGATAGAAAATCAAAAAGCATTTAAAACGAAATGCTACAAGACCCCCTTTTCAATAATAAAAAAAAGTTGCTAGTGCCCACTTGACACAAAGTCAAGTGACCGAAATTATTTTTATTCAAAAAGTAGTATCAGTAACACTCTTATACCCAAATTTTACCCGATATCGATATCTTGTCCTGTTTAAAAGATAAAGAGGGGGAGGGACTTTTATTATCCTCACTGTATAAGATTAATTCTAAGAAACTCACCTAACACAACTCTTTGTCTGTTGTCGACATTATCCTCCTGAGGTTCTGCAGCATAATATTGAAGAGATTCTTCTGCTACTTCTTGATATCGTGGTTGTGGTTGAACTCTGATTTTTCTGCCTTGTGCTTCACATACTGATACCACTCCTAGAAGTAGGAGAGGCAACCACTGAAAGAAAAAAATACGGTAAATATAAAAGTGTCATATAAAACTATAATAATCTAATATCTTTCAGGGCTCATATAAAGAGATCGATATTTGATTTTGGTAACCAAGGTAAATTTAGATATTCAGCGTGTCCAGAAAGGTGGGGTCAAAAATAATAGATGATGATAGAGCGAGCCAAAATAATGTTAGTACTTTATATAAAAAAAAGTTCTATCGCGCTTCGTTAGGGAGTCATTGACCTTTAAAGTTGGTATTAAAAAAAACTATTTTAAATATAACTTTCGAACTGTTACCACACTACCAATGATATTTGGGCTACTAAATAACCTTATAATAAAGCTTCTTTCCACAAGTAACGGTTGTGCAGTAAGTCGGAATTATACAGGGTGCAACGATTTTTTTAAAATGAATGTATGCATTTTTAACACTGGTGACAAATTTGACATTTTGATTTGACCGTTTAATTCTTTTATTATTTTTATAGAAAAAAGGTATACTTTATTTAAATTGATATCTGGGTATGTAATAAAAAAATCCTTTTTTAGTGATTAAATGGATGATTAATAAATACAGTGTTAAGCCTTAAACTAGTATGTTAAAACAAGCATTTTACCTTATTTTAAAAAATGTTTGGAAAAAAATTTATAACTACAAAATGCTGGTATGTCTGGGCTTAAAATGCGTTTTTATGAAAAACGGTCCAAGATATCGATTTAAATAAAGAATACCGAATTTGTCACCAGTGTTAAAAATGTATACATTAAATGAAAAAAAATCGTCGCACCCTGTATAATTCCGACTTACTGAACTGCCGTTTACCCATCAAAAGAAGCATTACTATAGGGGTTATTTAGTATCCCAAATATCATTAAAACTGTGGTAACAGTTCAAACGTTATAATTGAAATAAGTTTTTTATACCATCTTTGAAGGTCAATATCTCCCTAACGAAGCGCAATAGAACTTTCTTATATCAAGTACTAACATTAATTCGGCTTACTCTATCACCTCTTTTATTTGTGAACTCACCTTTCCGGACACCCTGTATTTGGTTATCATAGAGTGACTAATGATGTGATGAATAAAATGCATTTTTGTAGGAAATATTCCTTGAGATACCGCTCAAAATGGGTAAATTGATTTAAGTTAGACTAAATTAGCCTTTTATTACTTTAAATACAGCTGTATTTTATCAAAATCGCTGCAGTTATATGAAAAAAAAGATTTTTTAAAAAAGTTTGACTGTATCTAAGAAACAGATTATTTCCAGATCAATGTTTACATAAATTTTTCTTTATATTTTTTTGGAACTAGAATCGGCCCATTTGTTAATATTAACAACATTTTGTTATACCCTCTATACAAATCCTGGTTTAAACAAAGCAATCATGAGTATCTTTTTGTACTAAGTTATGAAACCAGTTAAATTAAAATTAAAACAACACAATTAAGACATAAAATTATTGGCTTTTTTCAGCGATAAAATTGATATTTTATGTCATAACTAAGCAGAATGAACGACTCATAAAATAAATTTTCTGTCTATTAGCATCATATTAATCAAAAACGAAATGTAATGCCTTAAGACCTAAAGCAATTATCAAGAATAAAAACCCAACGGAACCAGGCTAATGTTCCTCTAATCTTGTGTTTAAAATTTGCTGAAAACAAAAATAAATTAGAGCACTTTTCACAAGCCGACATATTTCTTCAGGCAATAAAGTGTGCTAATGTAAAACTAACGATTTATGTGATGAAATTGAGATATAAAACATTTTTTCGTTAAATATATATTTTTTTTATTAAATGCTAATTTCTATACTGTGCTAGTAGACGAAGAAGATAAACTTTTAATGGGTTTTTATACCTAATAAAAAAATTAGTCCATAAAACATGTATTACGGTACAGATACAGCCTTCTTTAACTTATGAGCCATGAAGGAGAAAATGTGGCAACACAGCACAGTAGAAATGTCAAGTTAAGTTTAGAAGTAAACGTAAAAGTTAAATCGTAGCGTATATTTATTATATAAAGAAAAATAAGTAATCCATTGTTATAGTTAAAAAATAGGACCAGTGCCAATATGTCAATCGTTGTTTTTACGTTTAAATGTGCGCGTATAGTTGGTGCGTACGGTCGTTGTACGGCATTATGCTACGAACGTGTTGTGTATCGGACTGCAAAACGTAATACCCCAGTTATATTTGAAAGAGGATTATCAAACAACATTTACTTTCCCTAAAGACGAAAAAATTAGAAAAGCCTGGTTGTGCCCTATTGACCGGATAAGTGTTTTTTATTAAAAGTAAAAGTAGTACCTATACGGTAAATGGACAAATATATTTTACGAGCAACTGATTAACTAAGTGTGTTCTTAAAAAATTGGTTTAATTTAATATCAATAGCATGTAAAGTGCACCAAAAACAATTATTTACCCCAAGCAATGTCCTAAGGACTATAATAACTAATGCGCATAAATATATTAGTAAGTTCACCAAAAATATTATTCATAAAGATATTCTGAAAGTTATTTACTTAAAGCGGTTTTAGGGTAACTATAGTGGAAAACAGAATTTAATGCGTTTGTTATTTTAAAGTACTTCTTATGTAATACAAATTAAGCTTTTATATTTATAACTAAACACACATGCTTTCAATTCATTTTAAGTATTGCAAATATATCACTAAATAATAAATGTTTAGTTAAATTTAAAAAGCTACATTAGTCTGTTCTCAAAAAATGCATAAAGAGTGGAAAAAAATTCTAACAACTTAAAGTTTTTAAATCCTTACCAACAAATTTGTATAGGGCAGAAAACTTTGTGATAAGTTTTGCAGACACATTATTGCATTTTAGGGCAATTATAGTATTTAAAATTATACCTATTTATGTCTAAAATATCATTAAAAAAATTAATACCTATATTTTGTTTAAAACACTTTAAAAATTAATTATATTTAGCATGTAATCTATTAGGAACTCCGTTTCAATATTCCTACTGTACAGTGTTGTTTGCAACGTTGCCTCTTTCACTTCACGGCTTATAAGTTTAAGAAGGCTGTGGTACAGAGTGTTTTATGTAATCATATTAACCGCTAACTCTAAGTAAAAGCAAGACTTACAAATTTGATATAAAGTTAATATAAATAAATTTGCCCCTTTAAGAAACTAACAAAAATATTATTCCCAAATAAATTATATTGTTGTTTTAGAGAAGATTCAAATTATTGGCAGTTATTGTGTTATAATTAAAAACAAAAAACTGAGGTTTTGTATAGTTTTGTTGTTGTTGCTTTGTCATAAAGAAGCTTTATTTATTTTTGATTTCAGAATAAAAATACATTGGGCTGTTTCTAGGAATATAAGAATATAATGTTATAATAGTATAATAATATTATATTATTATATTAAAATAATATAAAGTTTTACACTTTTAATTAAACATAATAATTCGTAGTTTCCATTTTAAGAGAACTTTACAATAAATTCAATTTCATATTCCTATAAGATTCTCAAATATTTTGCAATTAGACAAAACAAAAATCTAATATGCAAAATGACTTAGCAGTTTTTCTTTACAAGATCCTTCTGTCAGTAATACAAAAACAATGCATTGTTAATTAGAAATATTCTGGGTAATTACGATATTTTATACAAAAAAAACATTCGTGCAAGGACATTAAAGCAAGAAAAAGAAGTTATGATTATTCATAACTCAATTTCCTTGTGAATACGATTTGTTGCCCAACTGTACTTTTGTCTGGCCATTGTTTTTAAAGATAGTCTTGCAAGTTTTGCAATAATATGCTAATTTTTCGCTTAATTTTTAACAATAAATACAGAAATAATGCATTTTTTACTGCTGCTTTTACTAATAAACTATTTATTAGTAAAACATTTAATTGTCTCTTTCTTTTTTTCAAGCAATAAGAAAATATATTGTTTTTAAAATAATTTAGAAAAATTTAAAGTAAATATAAACAACAGTAAAGTTTTGCAAAACTTATAGTTCAAGTGCCCGTTGACGACAGACTTCGTCATTTTGTAACAGCTGAAAGTTGGTCAGCGCATGCTCCCAACATAGGAAGAAGCGATGGAAGATTATAAAGTTTGACGCATAGTGACGTTGGCAGGTACGACAGGTACCAGGTACCAAAGTTTAATGAACCGAAACTTCACTTTTGTCATTTTGTAAAACCTGAAAATATTAGAAAATATTTTCTTAGTCGCCAAACAGTTTTGATAGTTTCACACCCTTGGCAGACAAACATTTTGGAGTAGTTCGAGGAAGTCCAATATTTCTGTCACTTGACAAGATAAAACAAAAAGTCCTCTATTAGATTTGTAGGGTTTTCAAAGAGGCATATTCTAAAATATTTTAATATATACAGAGTGTCCCAAAAAAACGTATTCCTGTGAGGTTAGTTTTGGGACACTGTATACATAAAATATTTTAGAACATCCCTATTAAGAACTTCTACAACTCTTATATAGGACTTTTTGTCATATTTTGTTAAATAACAGAAATATTAAAGTTCATCAGATGATGAAGCCACACAAAAATGTTTGTCTGCCAAGGGGTTAGATTTGTCAAAACTCCCTGCCGACTGGGGATATATCTTCTAATGGGTGCCCAAGTAATATATACAGGGTGTTTCCTAATTGTGATAAGAAAATTTAACGGCTCATTCTTGAGCTTTTTTATATAAAAATATGGATCCTATATTATTTGTTTTCAAGATATAGAGTGTAAAACTTTTTAAAAATTCTAAAAATTTCTAAAACCCTTTTTTTTGTAAAATTTGTTAGACTTGATATAAACGTTATTTAATAAAGCATTTATTTGTTGTTGTTGTTATTACATAATTGCTAATTAGAAGTTATAATGCTTAATTTTTTAAAGAAAAAATGCTCCAATGTTTCAAAATGCGAAGGTTTGCCGCTCACGGACTCTTACTGTATTACTCTACAAAAATGAACAAAGTTTTGGACCAAGAAAACAAAAATTCGTGATCGGGAAATCGGGACAGCTTTTTTTTACCTCAAAAACGGGGAAAATCCACATTTTAGAAGGTTTTCTTCTGCGACGGCGATGGAGCAAATCTAACTATTGATTCGTGGTCAAGCAGCAAAAATACATGTTATAACATGTCTAGGTTCGATACTTTTTTCTGTAAGGTGGTATTAGGTGGATTTAGAATAACTTTTTTTCTTTGTTTATAATTAATTTTAAAATAAATTTTATTTTAAGGTTGCTTTGTTTGCTAATTCTTAACATCAGTGAAGTGTAACAAAATAAGTATTTTCCACTTGTAGGTATCTGAATAAAAAAGTAGGTACTGAATCATAAATATGCATAGAACAACAAACAGTTTTTATACCAATTTACTCAATTACAAACCACATAACCATTTTAACAATTCCGTAGATTCAGAAAACTAGTTCATATAGTATAATAAACCGAGAATTGAGTCGGTTCTTTCAACAGATCATGGAGTCACGCGGTGAAGGACATTTCTGAAAGGCGTGGTACTTTTACTAGATTACCTAGACGATAGTACACAGTTGGATATCTTATAGATAGATGCATGTTTAAAAACATTGTGGTACGTTGTAAAGCAAATATTTAAACAATATATTTAATTTAATATTATTTTTTATTTTTTTTTCAAGGATATTTTTTTGGATATAATATACTGCTTAAGCAAGCAGTTTTGGTACATCGGAGAGTAATAGAATCAGTGCCGGGCAAAGCCTTTTTTGAACTGAAGCAAAGTCTAAATTTTGCGCCCCCATAAATGTGGGAACATGAAACAGGAAATTTTTTAACAATTTAAAAAGCAAAAAAGAAGGTCGTTACTTTTTAAAACGTGCTTTATTTCATTTACTTAACGTTTTGACCCTTTTCTGCTGATTTTACGCCTTTTTATCCACAAAAAGTGGTCCAAATAAAAACTGAAGGGCAAAAAAAAATCCTCGTATTTTCAACTTTTCAAACTCAACCCAGTGCTACTTTCATTCACCCTATTTTTGCGCCCCCTTTTCCTAGCGCTGAAGCGATCGCTTCACGACTTCAAGCTTAATCCGGCACTGAATAGAATAACAAGCAGCATTAGTCATGCATGTTTACATGCCGGGGTTTAGTTAGATTGTCTCTTTTCCTCACATTGCCTATGTGTTACGTTATTTAGCTTAACCTATCATTACTAAAAAGTGCCTGTATCAAAAATTATGTTTAGGAGTAACCAATTAAAATAGTAGCAAAATAGGGTTATTTTACTTAAGGGCATTAAATTTTATTGCCAAAAACATATACGATACAATTTTTGCTCAATTTTTTTACCTCTGCAATCTCCAATCCGTCTTGTCTTTAACTTGCAAAATAAATAATAAAAATAAATTAAAACCAAGGTAACGTCTATTATTATTTTATATTGTACTGTTTCCTTTCAAAAACAATTTTTATTACAATCTCATCGTTGTTGATGACTTTTTAAAATCAAATCCGAGTTTCTTTTAAGCTAATTTTAAAGATTGTTGTTTATACATAACTACCTAATTTCAATTTTATCTTCACAAGATATTAAATGACCAAATCTTACCTTAAAAATAAAATATAGTTTTTTCACATTAATAATGTGGTAAATGCTTACTTCATCGGAAACCACCCTTTTTTACATATTATTTAGTCGGAATTGTTTTGTTCTCAAGATATCCATCATCACATTTCAAAATTAAACCAACCTTATTGTTAGATACTATACCTACTTCTCCTTCTTTTGCAAACAATTCTTAATTTAAAGCTGAATTGGGACAAAATATTTCATTTACATAATTTAAAAACTTAAAATTGACCAATTAAAACTTGCCATTTTTTTAAAGTGATTAAATCACTAGTACTCTAGAGCAAATATAAATATGCATTTATGTCATCCACACTGGTTGTCAAAATTTATAGAAAACGTTATTATCAGTAAATTTCTTTGTTATTGGCTATAATGTAAAAAATATTCTAGTCGTATACCCCTTGATCTACATATTCATATTAATTAAACTATCCAAATATTTTTTGCAAGATCTTCATGGCGAATGGTTTTAAAAACAATAATTAAAAAAAAGCATCAACCGCTTTCTGGTCTCGCCTTTTTAGTTTTAAGAAAAATCGCTCGACCCCTTTGCGGTCTCGTGCTTTAATTAAACTATTGTATATTCAACGATTTTCGAAGCAAAATCTTACTTTAAATATCTTGGATAGTTTAATCGAGTAAATTTGTAGATCTTGTAATATAATATATGTATGATGAACAGCCTATTTAATATTTTTATTTGTATTTATCCCTTGGAAAAAAAAACAATCAAATTTCCTTTCTCCATTATCACGAATATACGTGATAAATCATAAAAATCTATGATTCAACCGGTTTGAAATAATGCGTTCCAATGCATTTATTATTTAAATCACCTTCGATTAAAGAAATTTTTTGTCCACAATAGGTATCGATTTTATTTCTACCAAAAAACGTGAGTTACCTAACACATATACACCCAACTAGCTATGTAATTCTCAAAGACATGGTCTGTTGAATTTGTAGAAAGTAAAGATTGTTTCAGCTTGACCAAAGGTAATAGGGTAAATAAATGCGGGGTTTATTATTACGCTTTTTCTGTTATTAATCCGACTCATATTATCTAATACAGTCCCAAGCTAAAAAGCAATAGTTTTAAAACAAAATTGTTAAAAAGAATAAAATTATAAATTTCCGGTTAAACCTGGACAAAAATCAGGGTTTCAATGGTTTACTAAAATACCTTTCTTTATTTGGCACTGATGTTGTCTGAGCTGTAGTTTAAACAAGAGTTAGATAGCACTAACTGTTGTTTAAAATTTCCTTCAACTGGTTTGATACCTATTGAATTCTTGTCAAATAAGTTGGATTAAATATTTGATAAAATTTTTTGTGCGAATCAAAAGTGTAAATTAAGAAATTACATATTTGTTAAACTTTTTTAAAGCAAATTGCCAAATAATTCTTTTCATTTTAACTTCTAAGTCTGGTTATTGCTGTAGGTGCTGCAGATAAAATTTTGTGTACTGCCGATAAGACAACAAGGAATCGTTGTGGGTGCGACCATGGCTTTTAAAAAAGAGAAGCAGCTGACCCTAAATATATAATGACGAATTGTAAACTGAACCGAACCAATTTAAGCAATATTTATGCCTAGCAGACGATATAGTCCCTGGGCCAGTAACGAAATGAACTTGATGATAAGAACCATTTTAAAGGTTTTAAGGAGGGTTCCTTTTAATGAGTCCACCACGAATATTTATAGCGCCATATATGGAAGCAGCGCTTTACCCAGCCTGTCAATGTCAAATGTTTCGGGTGTCGGATTGGTGAACGCGTCACTTTTTTCTCGGACAAGTTTACCACTACGTTTTAGATGTAATTTTTAAACATGTTACCAATAAATGGTAAGAGATACAGTCATAAAAGCATTAGGCTCAAACACATGATTTGGGTATCGGACTAGGCGGGTTACGTGACTGTAACCCTAACAATTTTTGACATTATGTCTAAAAATTGCATGTTAAATATTGTGGTAAACTTGTCTGACAAAAATGGTGACGCATTCGCCCCGGTCCGACACTCGAAAGTTTTAACATTGACAGGTTGTGTTAAAGCGCCGCTTCCATATATGGCTGTATAAATATTCGTGGTAGACTCATCAAAGAACCGTTTTAAAACTGTCCTTATTATAAAGTCCATTTCATTACTGGTCCAAGGACTAATAGTTTTTATTCATATTTTTATCAAACGTTTATTTTAAATTCATTAGGTTGACAGTATAACATTAAATATTAGAAGAAAAATAGGACGTGTTCTAATTTTTTAAACAAATTTCAAAAGGCGACATTCAATTTTTTTTATATAAAATTTGATGCTGATCAAACTTTACGTGAGTACAAAATGGAAATTTCATTAGACTGTTGGCGGCCATGTTGAAAAAGGGACAGAAATTTTTAACTTTTTACGGTATCAGCCGATTTTCTCGTTTAGGTACTTTTGTGTTTGTCGCTTTAGCTAATTTGTTTTATTTTTATTTTGAATTCTCTATACCCAAAAAGTATCAAAAAAATGTTAAATGCAGAAAACCGTAATTAGCATTACCACGCATTACTTTCAATTAAAAAAATAGGAGGAAGTCTAAAAGTAATTATTTTACAATTACGCAACAAAATATGCTCTATAATATCAGTATAGTCAAATAAAGAAAAAATAAACTTATTAAAGCCACAACTTGTAGTCGTTATTGCAATTACTAAACCATAAATTTAAAAAATAAAGCAGAAATAGACGCCTTCCTATTTTTCAGATTTCCGGGAAAAAAAAGAAAATTTCCCTTTTTGTAAAGATATGGTACATAGCAACTATTATAAGTGATAATGTACATAAATTAATTACTTTTACCAATACAGTTTAATTACCTGTATATGATACTTATTAGATGAAAATGAAAGCTTTTCACTCAGTGTTGGGTTTACGTAAGTTATACCAGTTTTGATGAGGTAATATTATAAAAGAAAATCGCGGGTTATTGTCGCCTTATTGACTTGAGTGGATTAAGTAAGTATTTAAATAATTATTAAGGATATTAAACAAAAAACGAAAATATAACTGTTAAAATAATATTAATATGTTTTATTTTGTTTTTACTGTGGATAACATTAACAAATGTTTAAATATTTATTTTATTTAAATTGACAAACTGGGTATGTATGATAAAACAGAACGTTTAAAAAATATACAGTAAGGACCTAAAGTCTGTCCTCCCTCCTTCTAAAATCTGAATCTTCGGTATATTTTAATGAAATTTGGAATGATAGTAGTAGCATTCTTTCGATACATGATCAGTAAACAAATTGAGGGAAGTAAAACTGATAACATTCTTTTAAAACTTCCTTATTTATTCTAAATGTTTATTGATATTTTAAATGACATCTATCACGAGATCAAATGATTAGGATCACTGACAGGTGAAGACACTGAGTCTCAAAGAATACCACAAGTATATGAGCATGGTCTTCATTTTTGAAATTTCAATGACATCTTTAAATATAAATGTGACATGTACACTAGCGTACCGAGGGGGGTGAAACCCCGGGCCCCAGGGAGTTTTTTAAAAATATATATGTATATACTTCGTGTCCTAGCCTTTATATATTCACAACTATCACCATTAAAAAGATCTTTAAAAGAGCTTTTAGAAAATACCTCATTAATTATACCTAACTTTATTAGTTTCGGAAATATAGACATCCAAATTAGGTATGTTAGGTAATAATTAAAATGCCGCCATTTTGCTATTGACTTTATATATTCAAGGGATATCAAGTATTTACCAAAGTCTTTAAAATAATGTGCCACAAGACTTTTCTCTTCATTTCTTTTTTCCATATGGCGACTAGCTGCTATTGACATTTAATTACATAAAGTGTAAAAAATGCAGACCTTGTTCACATATATACTGTTGTTTCAAATTTTATCAAAACATACTAGTTTTTCGCACATACGAGAAATAACTAAAACAGTCAATAGTAAGACGGGGACAAATCTGGCGAAAAAGGTCTATATTTTAAGATTCCTTTTTGAATTTATTTATTTTGGCGATGGTTCTTGAAGATAAGTAAGAAGATTCGATAATAACATTTTTTTTCATTGAAAACCACATGTTACCTTAATAATTTTATTATTAAGCTGCTTTAGTAGGTTACAATTGGTCCATTGAGTTATAATAATATTTCATTTCAAGTCTTATTCGAAGCAATAAACCAATACCATTTTGCTTCATAACTTACAAAAAACTTTTATCTTTTAAAATAAAACCGATTATTCCTATACTCGTCTGAAGGTTACTTTACATTTCATATCACCTTTTTCTAGAACATTCTAAAATTTTATTTTAACATACTTGTAATATACTATATTACATTAATTGGTAGGCGTTACTATAAACTTTTTGAGCACATAATAATAGAAATAAAATCCTGCTTCTCATTTTAACAAGAAACTGAAATAGTTAAAGATTTACCTTGACCTTTCTTCGGGTGTAACCGCAAATTTTAACGAAAGCGTTAATATTTCTCGTGACTATAACCGGTAGATAAATTGGTTTGATTAAACAAATAAAGATAGATATTATCTTACACGCTTCCTTATTTTGAAAATGATACAATATTACCAAGTGGATCAAATAAGCCATAGAACTATTTATATAAGAGATTTGTTACTGCTTGTTGAACATGTAGATTTTTTTCTACAAATTACATTTTATGTATGAAGTAATACCTATGCCTATTCATAATTTGACACATTTTAATTTAAAATAACTTTAGAACAAATAAAGTTATCAAAATGCGATTTTTGAAAAAATCCTAGGCTTTTTTTTAAAGGTTTTTATCTTGTCCTGGTCATTTGGTTGTGACATTTTAAAAACAATGTCTGATTTTCTAATATAGAGCAACTTTGTTATTTTAAATGAAACCCGCGACTTTATATATTTTCTATATTCCTAAAATGTAGTCATTCCATTTTAAACAAGTGCAACATAGAATATGGTTGTTTCCAAAAATATTGGAATTATTTATCTCTAAGAAATTTACTGCATGGCAATTACGAGTCTCATTTAACAATTAAAATTTATCACATACAAATGGCAATACTTTTTGGCAACCATCTGTAAATACATTAGATAATTTAGTACAAGGAACAATGTTGAAAAAGTGATTTAGCCAAGAACACAATCAACAGATGCTTTTGTCATTTTCATTACAAACAACATGTAGCAATTCCCTTAATAAAACGCCTCTTAAATTTAATAATAATGTTTCCATTGTTCGTAAAATGTTTCTATTATCTCTTAATGTTGATTTACACAATTTTAAACAAGATGTTTTTGTCATTCCAACAATAAAACTGTGTGAAATATTTTGACGTATTACTTGGTTTGTGTTCTTTTAATATTGTGCTAAATGGAAATTTACAGTGATTTTAGATGCATGCACTATGCAGGGTTTTAGTTAATTTTTTGTTTATGGACAGTTTTTAAATGACATTTAAATATATCGTTGGGTAAGCTTCATAGTATCCCAGTACTGCGTGTGTGAAGACAGCAAAAAACGACCAAAGCAACACTTTTAGATGGCAGGCAGGCGTGCAATTAGAATTTTAATTTTTGTTTTATCTCATAAAAGCGGGACCAACACCAAACCTATACCTGATACTATTGACCTAAAGAGTAACACTTTGGTAAAATAAAAATATTTTGGAATTTGTAAAAAAATAAGTTTTTGGGTAGCCCCCAGACAAAGTCGAAACTTTTATTATCAAATCATTCATTTATATTTTTTTGTGAATTAGAACAAATTTAACTGATAAATATCAAATTTTATGAAATTATTTATATTAAAAAAACGATAGCCAAATAAATATTTTTTACTCAATTTCTTTTTCCTTTAGCATCAATAGCATTTGGCACAAATTCGGTGTGGGTCCCATATCTCAGTTTTTAGATAAAATAATTTGGAAATCCTAGTTGCCCTGATGGCAGAGAAGTTCTCCTCTGGTCCCCAAACAACAAAAACACGGTTTATAGGCCTTTAAAAGTTGTTTCTCCCGCTTTTATAAAAGACATGACAAAAATATAAAAGGAAACCCTTTGAGTTCCTGGACACTTACAAATAAAAGTTAATGAAAAAGCAGAAGGACTAGCAAGAGCTGGGTGATATAAAAATTTTGACGGTTCAGAGTTAGTACTTAAAGTTTCTAAACAGGTGATGAAAACAACTTTAAATGAATGGTCCCAACAACAACAACATCTTGTTCGCTGTCATACATCACCTCGCCGACAACATGCAAAGGAGACACTAGGAGATCCTTTCAAGAAATTACCTCCAAAGCTACGGTTTCCTAAGAATTTTAGTCGGCTGAAACCGACGCGATTTACGTTCGCCCAAATAAAATTTCACTTGAATGTAGTTTTATTTAAAAGTGAATATTAAATTTGGGTGAACGTAAATCGCGTCGATTTCTGCCGACCAACAGTCCTGGGAAACCATAGCTTAAGGTCGTTTAACTGGAACGTACTCACTTAGAGCAAGTGCTGATGGCAGGCTACTGTCACGTTAGGAAAAAATGGTTCCATTACATGCAGGATTTGCAAAGAAGCATTAGCCTCACGCATAATATACAACCGACACTATTTGAAGGGTACAAGAATAAAACAAGAAATTATCATTTTAATCAAAATCAAGATTATTAGCGCGATCTGATGGTATACCGTTATACTTTTATTGCCCAGAATATCATCCACATAAAACTAATATTGTCGATGCGATAAAACTCAAAGTTTCCATATTAAAAACCAAAATTAAATAAAATCGTCATATCTCAGAAAAGTTTGTGACAATCTTTGTTTTATTCCTGTACAAGAGAGGAAGCGGTGCACAATAAGCTAACAGGCTGCAGTACAAACATGGTTGAATGACCAACCCCGCCTTAAACCAACCAACCAAGATGGATACCTTTTCATGAAATATAAAAGTTTAAAAAGAAAAAAATATTAAGTAACCTTGCCAATATTCCGGATGTGCAAACAAATTGCTGCGTCAAAATAGAATATTATATCTGAGGTTAAAAATGTTTTATAGATGGGAAGATATTGTATTTTAACATCAGGGTGTGCCCAAGAATAATGACTTGCAATTATTTATTTCTAGGTATTCCACATAACTACATATGTATATACATATTAGGTGTAATGCTAATTAGAAATAAATAATAATTATTTTAACAGCTAACAAGCTCCATATAAGTTTAGCTGTATAATATCTTTAAACATTTGAATGTGTTTTGTTGCATTATGGATTTGTAAGGTATGCATATTTATTAGGTTGATGGGGTCAGCAGAAATATTTTTTCTTATAAGGAAGATAAATATTCACAATCATTTCTTTGCTTTTTGAAAACAACATTAAAGTTGTAAACCTATTTTATTCATTATGTACTTGCTTACTATTACTATACACGTTCAGCCAAACAGATTCATAAACAGGAGTAGAAAGGAAACGGTCTAACGCGAATGCCGCATATAAACATTTTAAATAGGATGACCAATCGGACTTGCTTTGTTGTTGCTATACTGAGCGATATAGATACCTTTTAAATTTAGCTGATACTGTTTTATGAAGTACTTACATCGGGGGCGTTGTTGCCTACAATTCTTTATTTTTAGCGAAAAAGACTGGTTTTTACAAAAAGTAAAGTCGCTTACTTAAAGTCAGATTGATTCTGTTTAAAATAGTCTTTTTGATTTTTTTGTTTTGACAGTTTTTATGATAAAAATTAATTACTGTAGTACATTTTAAATTTAGTTTGGTAATATTTTTTCATAAAGCAGTAAATTTAATTTTAGGTATAAAACAAATGCTTAAAATAGATTTTCTATGCTGGTTAGTGTAAATATGACCTTTTCGGACAGATTGCATGTACCAAAAACTTGTCATATGAATAAAATTATTGATAAATGTAAGTATAAATAATTAAAAAAACAAATTAAAAATTTTAAAATATATTTTACTGAAAATCGACTTTAGATACAGCCAAGGAGGGGAGGGCAGAGAGGAGCAGCTGCTCTCCCTGCTCCCTGAGATTAAAAATAAAGTTGCCCAATGTAAAGCAGCCAAATCCTCAATTATTTTCTTGGCTTGCTTGACGATTATTCTCGTACGTAGGAAGGAATTTAACATTGCAATGCGGTCAATTAGCTGATAAAAATGGGTATCTAGATCAATTTGGCAAAGAATATTAACAGAAATTACCAGATTTAGGTTTGTGTCTCGGCTACAAGCAAGCAGTTTTCAGTTTTGAAGACAGGGCATAACAGTAAGAAAAAATATTAGGCATTCATTGGATAACAACCCAAATAAAACACAGAATAGTTAACGGTCAGCGTTCCTAGTAAGTTCTTGGTTATTAAGGCCTGAGCTGCAGGCACAGCAAACCCCACTTTCTACATTTTCTTTCATTGCAGAGTTTAATCGGAATCCATGATGATAATTACTAAAACTCTTAATGCAATGTACGCCGTAGATGTAAAACTCTTACTACAAGTGAAAATGTACATGTGCTCTCCATTTTGTCGCGAGCGGTGTAGGGGCTCACGTACCAGCCTCTTACCGCAGAGACCCGGGTTCAAATTTCGATTTCGTACACCGGGCTTTGAATAGCTCGTCACCTCACAGATGCGGTAATGGCAAAGCTTCTGTATAGTATTCTGCCAATTTTAGTGTAGTAGTTATTTAAAAATAACAACCGTGGTGGCATTACTGCGTTGTCTAAAAGGTGCTGTGGAATGCAAAAACTTAATGTTTCAGTGCTTAGTATAACGTTGACAGATCAGGGTAAAAGACAGGTTAAACATCCAATAACCCGGCACTCACGGTACTTTGGTATTTAGGCATAGGCCTTTGTGAGATGGAACAAAGATTTTAAAAAAATCAACTTGCCTCCCTGGGCCATCGGCTGGCGACGCCCCTGGAGACAGCACAATATATGAAATTAGTGCTATTTCTCTTTAATTCTTTTTGTTATTTATTATAAGTGTAAATTCGCCAAATTGCACGTAACAAATTGATTAATTAATAAATTCAGGATATATTTTATGGTAAGTAGTATCTATCTAGTAATTTAACTACAAGGAACTTAAATTTAAACCTGGCCTATTAAGATACCTTTTACTATTCCACCAATTTATTTTATCTAATACTGACCATTTAAATCTAAATACTTGCCTCCATAATAAAACTATCACCTTGATAATAATTAATAGTACCAGTCCATAAACACTTTTTTATGTTGTTAAGCTGTAATTTGGCGTACTACTGTAACCACCTACTAATTATCTGAAAATTTTAAACGGATCTTACTACCCACGTTTTGCCATATTATAACATTTTTTTCTGGTTCATTATTAAAATAATACTAGAAGATTTATATCTGCATAATTGTTATACAATTATTGTGTAGGTGGAAAATCAAGAGGCAGAAGAAATGGGTATTTGCCGACTTTTTAATTAAAATATCAACCTTAAAGTTTTAATAGTTATATGGTTTAATTAATGCAGAGCATTTATGGAATTTTTTCTGAACAACAAGTTATATTGAGAATGGGAGTAAAAACTTGAAGACAGCGATTTTAGTATTTTAAAATATGTGACCAACAAATACATTTCTGTTCGAAAATAATTAGCTGTTTAAGGTGGATGAGAATTTATATTAATAAAATAAATTTAATATTATTTAAGAAATTTGGGGCATATACCTATTATATTTCGTACAGGGTCGTTCCGAAATTCGTCAATTATTTTGGCTACAGCACCGAGTTTACACGTTGGCTGTTGCTGTAGTGTCGAGGTATTGTTTAAATAATCCTGTGAACACTGGCGTAGATAAGGGGAAATGGGGGTAAAGGAGGTAATAACCCCCTACAGAATACTTGGCTAAAGTCCTTGTCCTTTGGTAGTTACAAACATACATAAAACGATTTGTGTGTAGGGTAGGTAACATATTAGGTGCATGTTTGTTCTGATTGTTACCTGTTTTTTTTTTGGTTGTCATATAGTCCATTGCTCCTCCTCCCAGAAAATAAGAAAATAAAATTATCTACGCCAGTACCTGTGACATTTGTGGTCTATATTAAAAGGCTTATACAATATGCTGCATATATATATATATATATATATATATATATATATATATATATATATATATATATATATATATACATATACACAACATTTATTGAAAAACATGTACTACACGCTTTTATTAGCTTCACTTGTATGTATAGGTGTATGTAGTATGTATGTATGTATGTAACTTTTATGGAACCGTGAGTCACCCGTAAAATACTAATTTAATAATTTAAAACTTCTATAAGTTACTATATCGGGTCGGAAAATAACGGTATTATAATAAACAACAGGTCCCTCTATACGTTTATTTAACAAGCTTTTATTATTAGCTTTATTGCGTATATGTATATATTAGAGCCAACTTTTTAAAATTTTTAAGATTCTCTTATTTATTACACAGGTACTTGTAAACCATATCAAATGTTTATAATGGTTGACACTAGGAGCATAATTTTTAAAAAAGCGGCTAGCTTCGTGTGTATCGATTAATAAGCTTTTGATAGAAATAATATTAAAAAAACCGAAAACAGAGCATAGGTGGAGGGTAATCGTTAGTTCTGGTTACTTAATTTTTTTGTAATTTCTTAAGTAAAGCTCTTTGCTGCAACTTTTAAATTGATACAATGATACACACAAGGCTACAGCTAACCACTTGTTAATTGTATGGCTTATCAAACTAAAAAGTAAAAAATAATTATAGTTTAAACAAACTTAAAGCACATCGAACTAAAAGGTAAAACATAATTTCTAAAATATTATTAAAACAATTATTAACGAATAATACTATTATTTTTGTAAAAAGCGTGGGCGGTTTGTGCCATATTTTTCGAATATCAAGCGCCTAACGCTTTTTACAATAATACTAGTATTTTTCGTTCATAATTGTTTTAATATTATTTTAGAAATTATTTTTACCTTTTTATTTCGATATGCTTTAAAAGAGTTTTTAAAGTTTTTTCAAACTATAATTAATAATCAAAAATCCTTTATATTATATCAATATTTACAATCATCTATCAAAGAGCTTTAAAAAAATATACATATAATATATCCAATTTTAAATAGTTTTGGAAATATGGCCATTCTCAGAAATTTAATAGTAAATTGTCATTTTTTAAATTAAACACCCTTAAACAATAAATAAATATTTTAAAGAGCTTTAAAAATACACATTTGTTATGTCTATCTCTTATAGTTTAGAGTAGCTCTAAGCTATAGGCACCAAGATTAGTGTCGTAGATAAAATGCACCTTAATGAGGGAGGCCCGTTTTAAAGTGTACAATCTTTAAAACTGGATTTTTTGGGCTTTACCTAATAAAAAACCCACAAGTTAAACATTATCCATTATTATTAAAGTTTAAACATGGTTTAAAAATACTATAGAAACATTTATCTTACTGCTGTACAAAAAAAGGTGTAAGTGGAGATTGTAGACTTTAAAACTGGGCCCCTTCTATTTACTATGTTTCTAAATTTAAATGGCTATATTTGAAAAACTATAATAGCATCACTTAAGTTTGATTACCTTATATGTTTCAGAATAAAAATGCTTATTCTCAAGAGTGTAAACCCCTTAGGCGACTTTAACAAAAAAATCAATAAATATATGTAACTTTAAAGAATAATGATCCTTTATCATACTGATCGTTTTCCGTCACCTGACCTAGATTAGCATTGTTTAATACCTGCCGCATTATTAATTTTGGCACACAAAGAACCTGCAACCCAGCTGGTTGGCAAGCTTCTTGACTTTACCACCGGGCTATACGCAGTTGCATAATCGCTCATTGCAACACCAAAGGTCAGTAGTTCGATTTCTGCAGTCGAACAATGGTAAAGTAATGGCACATGTTCTCACGAGTTTTATGCCGAACCTGATTAAATAATTACGTTATTACGACATTTTTTCGCGTTTATATCTTTTTGTCGCAAGCTTTTTGGTCAGTTGGTCACCTTGTTCTGCCTTGGTGAATATTAATCAGTACTTTTTTGGGTAAATGCAATTTTGTTTTTTTGCTAATCTTTCAGTTTCAGGTACCTACTACTAAACTACAAAATTACCTGGTTTGTTGAATTAATAAAGTAAGAGCCCGTGGGCCTGCAGACCTTCGTTACTTTAAAAAGCTAAAAGTTTGTCAGCGCATATTCTTAGCTAGGTAGAAGCGATGGGGACTATGAATTTTGATTCATAGTGACTTTGGTAGGTAGTAGGTACCAAAGGTTACTGAATTGAAACTTAACTTTCGTCATTTTGTAAAAGCTGAATATTATATATGTCACTTGGGTACCTATTAGAACATATTTCTTTAGTCGCCAGACAGTTTTGACAGTTCCAACACCTTGACCAACAAACATTTTGGGGTCCAATATTTCTGTTATTAAACAAGGTATGAGAAAAAGTCTTATGTAAGAGTTGTGGGGTTTCCAAATAGGCATGTCCCCATAGTGTACAGAGTGTCAGAAAAAAACAATAGTAATAACTCTTTTGGGATATTCTATATACTTTTAAATATTTCTAAGAGATGCCTATTTGAGAACCCAGTAACTCTTATGTAAGACTTGTTATATCTTGTTAAATAACAGAACTTGGACGTCCTCGGACCATTGGGCCGCCCCAAAATGTTTGTCTGCCAAAGACATTGGAACTGTCAAAACGGTCTGGCGACTCCGAAAATATCTTCTAATAGGTAACCAAGTTACATATCGTCACCCTAATTGTAAAACCACCTAACTTCATTTTTAGCCTTATAAAATAAGGCTAAAGATGGCATCAAATCATTTTTTTTATAAAAACTGGATTTAGGTGGTACTAAAATTAATTAATTAATAAAAAGGTAATTTTGTTGAGTGGTTTACCAATTAAGCTAACGGTATATTATATTATGCTTTTACACAATGACGAAAGTTATAATTCATTAACTTAAGGTACCTGGTATCTGCCAAAGCCACGACCACACACAGTCAAATTCATAGTCTCTTTTCGCCTATGTTGAGAGCATGCGCTGACAAATTTTCAGCTTTTTCAAAATAACGAAGGTCTGCCGCTCACGGGCTCTTACTTTCGTTTTACAATAGCGGGAGCCGGGAAGCCGGCGACGGACCGACACTATCTAAGTGTTATAGAGTCTTATGAAACTGTTTACACGTTAAAAATCCAGAAAGTCGGCAAACTCAAAGGCTCCATATAATTTTTGATCACTCTTTCCGTCTAGAGGTATTTTATTAATTCAACAAGTCAGATTTTCTAACATATTTTATTATAAGAAGCTACGATCTAGAACCACTGATCTCGATGGATTGCCAATGTTATAACCTGCGCGAAACAAAAATTACATTTCATGAGCGAAAAACCGGTTTTTGCGCAAGCCAGTTGAGGGTAAACGCACACGGCGCCAAACAAACTATCCGCATTATAGGAAAGAATTTGTTGACGACGTCCTGGTTTTCTGTTCGAAGTACGGTAGCTAATGAGCGTTACGGTCAGACCGCGGACGAAGGGTACGGGGTGCTGGTGTTTGTATTTTGCCACGGCTTTTAAGTGCGCATGTTCGTCCACCTATTGCGCAAGGTCGTAAAAATCCGAAAAATGCTTCTTGCCACTGCGGATCTAAATGTAGGTTATCTATGTCTAGAACCTATTAACGACTTGTTTTAGTTAGGTACACAAGACAAAATAAAAGATCTGCTGTAGATATTCTGCAACACAATTTGTACTATTTGTCGTATTTTAAACTTTTTAAATACGTTAAACGTTCAAGTCATTACTTTTTGACAAGCTGACTTATAAACATCCTTTAACAAACATAGTCGTTTCTTGGCAAAATTGCCAAAGGATAAGTACGTGATCCCAACTAATACTTTTACTTTCTTTTCGTGATTACGCATTTAAATTGTACTATTTAAAAATAATTTACTTTAATAGTGCAGTAGTAACGGGTATCGATAAATGCATGATAAACTAATTATACCTATATTTCAAAAATTCCAATAATCGTGCATCAATAATAATATTAATAATTATATGAGAAAAAACTGTAACATAATTGCACAAGAAATGCAAATTTAATTATAATAATGATAAAAACGCTTTCGCTTGCTTTTTTGCAATGGAATAGCTATGTGAAGATTTTATTGTTTCATATTATAGTTATATTTATTAAACATTTCTATTCTTCAAAGTAAATTAACGAAACTGACATACATTCAATTTATTCTCTAAAAGTTTTTAATCGAACACAAAAATATATCCTAAACAACTGTGTATTTTTGAAATAAAAATAGGCTATAGGTTTTCCTGTCGATTGAAACTTGACTAAAAAACTAAAAAAATCGCAATTCGGTGACCAATCAGCAACCGCATTTAAAATTTACAAAAAAAAACATAAACATTGTAATTAACCAAATTTAAAATTGTTTTAAATCTAAAACTAAAAAAAGTGTGTTTATTATTGTAGGTTCACATAGAAGATAATATTGTTATAAAAATGTTTGAAAAATTTCAGGAAGATCACTTAATAACTTTTTGAGTTGTCGTGCCTGCCAATTTTAAAAATATAGGTTAAAAAAGGCGTTTAAAGTTTGAATAGGCACCTACATAAAAATTTAGCAGCTGTAAGCACTTTCATTTTTTGACAAATCAATGACGTCAGTCTTACAGCAGCTCACAGCGGTTGTTAGCGGCTTTGGGAGATGTCTAACCACTGTCTAACAGGCTGAAAAAACAAGGAGGGAAAAATATAGTCGAATTTGAGGTTAAAAGTCAAACAAAATTGACTAAATGTATACTAATAACAATAACAATAGTATGTGTGGGAAACCATGTGAAGGATTAATTTACATGCCATTAAAGATATTGCACATTTTTGTTTTAAAACTGAAGTTGCCATTTTTAAGGTTATATTATATATTTTTTTATGTCATTTGTCATTGGCGTTAAGCGCTTTTATTTTTTCGATTCACATTATAATGACGTCAGCTGTTAGACAAGCTTGTTAGCAGCTGTAAGACAGAAGAATTAGAAAATATCCCTACAGTGACTTACCGACTTTATAATATTGGAACTACCTACTGAAAATTATATTCAAAAATTTTAGTGACATGTTTTTAAAGAACTATGCTAATATAGTAAGGAATTAATTAAACAACAGAAATTAAACTGTCATAGTTATCTTTATAACCAATTTGTTAAATGGTATTTATCTGGGTATTCGCCAAATGAGACCTCTTTTCCATAAACAAATAAAGAAAAAAAAACAAAAAATTTTAAATAAGGCCGTGTTTCCACGGGCCACTTTTGAAGTTGATGTGGACCACAAAAAGTAGTTAGTATGTGGTCTACTGTCGCCAGCTTGTAGTTCCGTTTTTAAAAATGCTAAAATTTTAGTCCTTATTACACGGGCTTTTTGACAACCACAATAAAACTTTTGTCACCGTGTGTGGCCGATCTTGTCCACTGACTACAAAACTAATGCAGCGGCTGGACAAACTACTTTTTGTGGTCGGATCAGCTACTATCGAACCACTTTTTGTGGCCCATACTAATTAACTACTAAAAACTAAAATACTAAAAGTGGCCCGTGAAAACACAGCCTATAACGGTCGACGCTTCGGTGGTAAGCCTGCCATCGTTGTTAAAATAAAATTAAATAAAAATAAAATTCAAAAGTTATTATTTTTATTTCATTTTATCCTGATTTTTAGTTTTTCCTTTCTTATTTTAACTTTTGCTGGTTTTTAAGGGACTTTTTTCTTTATTTTGTTTTAGGAAAAGCGGTCCTATTTGGCGTGTACCCAAATAAATATCATAAAATAAATTAATCCAACCAACAAATATAGAACATATCTTAAATTTATGACCAATTTAGCCACTATTAACTTATTTGGAATAGTTAAACCAAGGCATTTATTAGTAAGTGAAACAAGATAAGATTTGCTGGAAGGTGGATTCTACATCATTACTCCAACTTACACATGTGTATTGTATATCGTATATTCATATATTTAAAGAACGCTATCCAAGCTGGTATTTTAGATACTTCACCAGAACGAAACTAACTCATTGGTAAATCTTACCGCTTCGAGTTTGTTCTTACACAGCCTTGCAAATCGCAAACGATAAAGTGCTTCACAATAGCACCATAAGCGCCTTTTCACACTTAGTCGGTTTCGACAGACAGAGTGAAATTATACGAAGCCTTTGAGTTTCGATAGCGTTGGTCCGTCACCCGGATTCCCGTCTTTCGCTAATATCAAAAAGCAGAAAGTGTTCTGAGTCTTTTTGTTCCTCCTGGCAGATCCCGCATGGGTTTGCTTCTACTAGGTTTTCTTTTACTAGGCTACACTGTTTACAGCTGTTTATTTAGTCTGTAATGATCCGTTAGTTTCACCGTACAAATACCTATAGTAAAGTCTCTTCGCACTTAGCGCAAACAAACCCGAGGATATTTGACAACGGACCTTCCTTGCATCTCGTCTCCCTAAAAAGACTAGATATACTTAGTTTTTTTTTCAATGCATGTGTTGAAGCAAGGGGATTAATTAAGCGGAAGGTACAAGCTAGACACTCGAAGGTGATATGTCGAGAGGGCTTTAATTGAAATTGCATTGTGTTAAGGACTGTGGAACTACTATAGTTATTTATACGTTGGTTAGTTGATCACTACAATGTTTACTGATTTTCGCTTGTAATTTAAAAAGTTGTTTGTAAATTCCCGCGCGTATGCCTTTATGATTTTTTAGCTTGTCGCTGTTGTTGGTGTTCTTACCCACCAGTCTCGGGATTTCTTTATGTTCCATGATCTAATAGATAACCTTACTTGGCATGAAGGAAGCCCATAATATATATAATAATAAGGCACAAGACCTACCATTGCCCTACCAGCACCCTCCTTTGCCAGTTTATCAGCTTCTTAAATGCCTTGGTATTACTGGGCCATGCATTTATTTGAATGTGTCAAAGAAAATATTTCTAATACTTTAACTTTGGCCTATATTTTTTGATACCCTACAAAAGTCGTTCCAAACATTAAGAGGGGTTGATAATAATTTGGGCAGCAAGTCTTTTCTTGTCTTTGGGAGTTAAAAATGCTACTTTCTTGGACTTCCATCGTCTTTATTTTTAAGATAGTGGAAGTCCAACAAAGTAGTATTATTGAAAACATATCACCTTCAATTAAAAATGCTTATTCCAGCGAGGGACGATCATATCGACTTTCTGAGGGGTGGGCCATGGGCCAAGAAGAAGTGTAGAAGGCGGCAAAAAACAAAAATTTTTAAAGAAGGTTCAAATTTTTTGAAGAGCAAAAAAAGAAAAAGGTCCTCTAACCCCTTTTTATTGTTTTCACCTTTCATTCCTTTTATAAAATTACACAAAAGCTCCTTCCTACGTATTTGAAAAAGGTCCTTACTCTTTAATTTCATCATCAGTCTCACCCCTCGGACCAACCTTGGGGGGCCTCAATAAATGCCCATATTTGCCATTAGACATGTATGAAACACAATAAAATAGAAAGGATGTTGCATCCTATGACCGCCCCTGTATTCCAGATATAATAGTCCTTGTATTGTTAAGGTGCATTAGCAACGTTTGGTGATGGTCAACTTTAGAGACAGTTAAATTTGTAAATTTTTTTTTATTAAAAAGTACATACCTTAACAGGTAAAATTTCAGAAAATTCAATATATTTAGTTTTAATTCATTTTAAAATCAGCTAAAATTAACGTTTTTGTTGCGTCTAATTATTAAAACTTCTTGATATCTTGGACGTTTTATGGCAGACACTAACGGCTTTGTCAGATTGTGCGAATATTCTTAAAATTATTCTGAATTTTAGGTTTCCTAATAAAGCCAATTAAAAAAATATATTTAACTAACCAGGACTAACCTGCAACGTACCCTTTGGGCACGTTGAATCTTATTAAAAAGATCCTCAACATATACAACTCGGGCAAGGGCAAGGCATATTATTACATTACAAAACGTGAATAGCTGATAAAAATTTTTCGCATACTTTAGTATTAAAAGAGTTTTTTAAAAATTAGCTGCCCTAAATGTGATTATCCGCACTTAGTAAGTGTAAATTGTTGTGGAATATTGTTAAATTATTGTACTTTGAAGGAAAAATTAAAGAAAGTACTGTCCCTAAAGTCGACCATCACCCAACGTTTATGTTCCGCGGTTTTACTTGATCTGTCACATAACCTACAGCGATCATTGTCAGTCTTTTTCATCTTTTTGAGGTAATATCTCTGAAGTTCGTATCTTGTCAGAAAGTTAGTGACTAGTCTGAGTATTTTTTACAAATCACTAATAACCTCTTGCAATACTTGGGCAATGATAAGATGGATCTTTTTGCTTGTATTTGGCCTGAAGAGTCATTCCAGTCACTTAACCCATTTTTGGATTTTTTCCATTTGCTGAACCCAAGGAGTCAAAGTAGTACAAAGCTAAAGTCTTTAAAGTGGTCCGACTTTCTGATAGGACTAATTCTAAATTAATTGAAATATCTATTATTTCCTTTTTTTTTCACCCTTTCGGGGTCATCCCACCCAGGTCCGACGACCGCCCCCTAGGTGGTGCACTGCAGCCTGAAGGCTTATTGTACCTTGACCCCTACTCCTTCTCATTCACACACCATTCATTCCATAACTTGGATGGTTGTTGCTCGGTCCGCATCCCCGAGCAGAACACCGTATGCCATTGCCCAAAACACCGCTGTCGCCGGACACCCATCCAAATTATGGGCGCGCATTCCACTGCTTAACTCCGGAGATCGACGCTTGCCGATACAACAGAAGCAGCCACAAGCGCGCCTTATTATTTCCTTAACCTAATTATAATTTTTTGAGTACCTTTATTCAAATAAGTAGGTAATGTTTATAGTCCCTGGGTCAGTAATGAAATGGACATCATAAAAGAACAATTTTAAAACCTTTTATGGTGTTTCCTTTTGACGAGTCTAGCACGAATTTTCATACCGCCATATATGGAAGAAGGGCTTTAATCCAGCCTCTCAATGTCAAATGTTTCGGGTGTCGGGCTGGGCAAACGCGTAACTTTTTTCTCGGAAAAGTTTACCACAATGTGTTACATGCAATTTTTAAACATTTTGCCAAAAATGGTAAGTTTTACAATCATGAAACCATAAGGCTAAAACATCTCTTATATAGTATAGGACTACGCGGGCTTCGTAAGTGTAATCCTTACGATTTTTGGTACAGTGTTTAAAAATTGCATGCACAAAATTGTGCACAGACAGTCCGACACCCGAAACATTTGACAATGATAGGCTGGGTTAAAGCGCCCCTTTCATTATGGCGATATGAATATTCGTGGCAGATTCGTTAAAAGAAACCCCCCAAAAAGATTTTAAAAGTATTCTTCATGAAGTCCATTTTATTAGTGGCCCAGGGACTATTACACTTATAGTGTAAAGTAATTGACCGATTTATCCTACAGATAATTACTGACACACTAAAAGCCTATTTTATTAAAATAATCTTTATTATCTTACTTCTTAAGTCATAATAAACTGTTTTATATCTCTTAATTAAGGAATTACACTCAATTACTATATTTCACCAAATTCCTTAACTGTATAGCGGCATTGTTAGGCTAATTAAAATTTACCCTCCAACGATTTTCAGTTATGTTGTTTCCTCATACAAGAAATAAAATTATTTATTTTATTGTAGGTTATTACTTTTTGACGAAATAAATTGTTCATTAAAATCATATAATTCTACTAAGAGTGTGCAATAGTAGGTACTTTGATATGGTGTATGATCAGGTATTGTGTCTGCTAAGTTTCTGTAAAAATACATATGGTTTTTATACAAGAAATATCTTATGAAAGTTGTGACTTGTAATCATATACTTTTTTAAAATAACAATTTATTGCTAGCAGATTGGTTAGTCAATATTAAAATTAATTTTAATAATATTCTAACACGCTCGATTTATTATTACCTTATTATCAACTCTACGTATGAAACACTTTGGGATTTTGAGGAATCTGCGACTTAAATTATTTTAGTAAAATTTTATTGGAGTCAAATCAGGCCATCTTGCGGTCATACTGAGCAGTTTAACATGGTGTCGCGCCATGGACTACGATACGGGTTTTCTGGGTGCATTTTTTCTTAAAATATATATTATTTTCTAGATATAATAAAACATGTAGTTCTACAACTTCCTCAAGAAATGTAAGCTAGCTTGTAAAAAGTGTCGTGCTACCATATTTTTATTTTTTGTCTTTGGACAAACCACGAAGGCTAAAAGCCTAAATACTAACGTACCGTGGGTGTCTTAAGCGAGGTAAGAGGGAGTTTGTTGACACGGAACTTAAATACTTGAAGATTTGGGGGAAGGAAAGACCTCCGCGGGCAGCAGGTTCCACAACCTAGAAACTCTAGGGATAAGAGAACGAATAAAGTGGGAAGTTCGGGGCCTGTCCAGTTGGACCGTGTAGGGATGCATACGCGCGGAACCACGAGTTTCTCTGTTGGGAATATTTAATGACAATTCGTACCGTTTCTTGCAACCATTGCCCAATCAGCATGTTTACCCATACAAAAGTAAGACGAATAATACTAACACCTAAACATTGTGAACTTAACTGCACGTTTTATCAAGAAAGTACAATAGTGAATTGGTTATAAATACTTTACCTATACATTTTAGTAATTTAAGTTTCATAATAAAAAGAAAATCCGATAGAAAAATGTCAATAAATAAAAATTTAAATTTCATTAAACTCTCTTCTTTCTTTTATTTTCCTAAAATTTTGAATTGATATATGCACAATATACCCACAATTAGGTATATGTTGTTCTGGCTCATGAACAACTATTGTATGTGCTGATATATTTCCGTAATAGTTATGCACATATGCACATGTTCATAAATTTCATTTTACGTAAAAAACCTTAAATTATTTTAAGTAATAGATTATGACATTGTTTACCTGTTGAATTAGGAGAAATCCTATTAAAGTGTATACCAATTAAAACAAGCCAACCCCCATAATTCCGTTATGTCTACATTTAGAAGGAACTCCTAAAACACGTTAATTTTTATCTAAAGGGGACACTTTTTGGTGTCAAAATTTACTTGTTTAGGGTTATCCCCTCCCCCAACCAGCACAAACGTCAAAAAGTTAAAATGAAAAAGGGGTTTAAGTAATACCTCATCTTAAAAGAGTTTTTAATTCTCTCTTTTACAGTTTTCAGTTTTTCAAAATCGATTGAGCGGTTTTGACGAAAATTTACCCTAAATTTTGAGTTATCCAGCTGTTTGCACACTTTAATAACTTTTTTTTATTTATTATATCAAAATAAAATTCGATACGTAGGTATAACACATAAATATTGCAATTTCTACAGAATGTATTTGTTTGCTATTTCTTCCGGTTTAGCCGAAAACGACCTTAAGTTTTGAATAGATAATGACATTCAAAGTACCTACAATGACAGTACATTTGCTTTCATGGCACTCTAGATTAACTAGATTAAAAATTAAACATTAAGAATTAAGTTAAATGTCAAAAAGTAACAAATGTAGTGACATTGTACTCAAAATGTTTTTTTTCTATTCTGATTTGTAAAAATAATCCAGGTGTCTTATTTTAAATAATAAAATTAATGTAGGTTCCGGCTAAATCGGAAGTAATAGGTTGGAGAAAAAAAGCATATTTTTGTGATATACCTCCGTATCAAATTTTATTTTAATATTTTAAACAATAAAAACTGGCCAGGGATTCTAATATTTGGATGAAATTTATCGAAAACCACTGAACCGATTTTGAAAAACTAAAGACTGTTTTTCCCATTTGAAGTTTTTGACGTTTGTGTTGGTAAAGGGAGGGGCTAACCCTAAAGAGGTAAATTTTGAAACAAAAATATGTCCCCCTGGAAATTGGAATGCACTCTTTATTATTCTCTGTTATTGCATTAGTAATTGTATACATATAATAGAAATACTTTCGCAATGTCGTTATATTCCAAGTATAGAAAGTTTTTTTTTAAATGTATTACTGTTTATACTTGAGAAAGGTAATAACCTTTGCTTTTTTGACCCAAAGTTCAATTAATTTTAGAATTTTCTATTCTTTTTCTAATATTGTCCTCAAATTTTATTTTTTTTGCATCTTTCTGTAATAAATGTTGATTAATAGCCTTAAGAAAGCTAATGCCAGTATTTAGTTTCAATTTTAAAGTCTTATATAGAGTGTTTTTAAATCATGTGTAAAAATGTATAAGGGCATATTTCTGAGCTAGTTTTATAGAGAAAACATTTTAGAAACATTTATCAAAAACTGTTTCCCAAGTGAGTCCCCCTTCTTCAAATGGTCACCTGAAGAATGGGTTTTCCGCACCCTGTATCACAAATAACCTTTTTAAAGTTAAGAGTTTAAAGAAAATGATTTTGAGTAGATCTACTACGCATTCAGGTTTTGTAAAATTTATTAGCAACTTTAGCTAGCGACTATATGGGGCTCAGTAACTTGCATTAAAGCAAAAAATTGCAATTTTTTGAAAACGGTTAGTTTTATAGATTTAAACAAAAACATTTATTTTTCGTAAAATTGTTAAGTGTAGTACCATATTTCAAAAATTAAAATGTCAAAAATTATACCAGTAAATTATGAGGTTGTTTTACCGAACTGACTGAAATTTTGATATTCTTATTTAACTTTTTGATTTAGCGTCAAAAGTTGATGTAGTTTATCAACTTGTAAAATTTTAAAGAAAACGATTTTAAAAATATTTAGAAAAACTGCCCTCAGTGTGCTTCATCTAAAGGGACATAGCTCTCTCAGAAAGCATATTTCGGTAAATGTTTATTATGAACTTTATAAGACAGGCTCAAAACTACGTTTTAAATTTATTTTCACGTAGAATTCAAGGTTAATTTATACTGGAAAATGGTTGCGACAACTCCTCGACTTCAGGCGGTTCGAGATTGGGGACGCAAGGAAGGGCATGGTACAAATGTTGGCAAGACTGGGTAAAGTTAGTATATTTTGACAGCTGATGATCAATCCAGTGGCGTCTAGAACGTCTGCTTTTTGTTTTAAATGGTTTTCGAAGTGATATTTATAAAAAGATGTGATCCCAAATGTTTTCTACAACTTAATAATAATTAAAAAGTGTTTTGTAAACGGTTTTTTAATAATACTATAAAATTTGTTTCTTTGGCACTGATGTTAACTCTTATCTCATTTAACGTTATAGCCTAAAAGGTTCAAACCAATATGGCATAATATCGTGACCTTTATAGAGGACGTAGGAACAACTCGTATATAAGGTCATCTTGGAAATCGTCTTACCAAATTAATTAACCCTAATACATTAAATTTTTGCATTCTTCTTTAATAATTTACTAGGTATCTAATATGTTTAATGTTAATGTGCAAAGTGGAAAAGTAGAACTCACCTTAAGCCGCACCTAGACTTGCAACAATTCGCCAAACATCCGTCCAAACTAACCATCCTATTTGCGTGCTTATTTGACGCCAAAAAATCGACAAGCTCTGAATCACTGGCGAATCATTTGCCAAGCCCTTAAAATGACAATGAATGAATTCCGTCCACGTTCACGTCCGCGCGGGGTATGCGGCGAGAAGCGGCACGGCGAATTGTTGCGTCTTTAAGGGTAGGAATCAACGATAAAAGTTTTTCATAAAATGTTTGTGTCATGAGTAGGGTTGCCATCCATCCCGATATATCGGGACTGTCACCGTTATTAGACCTTATGTCCCGACGCGACGCGACGTCCCGATTTCATGGCGAAAATCTCGATCTACGATATGAAACCAGATATATTTTTTTGCACGAATCCCTTTATCATATAATATTAATTAATATAATGTAATGTAATGTAATATTACCAAAAATCAGAATTGATTAAAATGTGTAAATACTTATTTTCAATTTCTTTAAATAATAAATGCATCAAATAAAAATTTGACTAATAAAAAATAAATAAAAATTTAGAGAGATTTTTAAAAAAGTAAAACCTCCAGAAAAATATCTTTACAGACTTTGGAGTTCAAGTTTATTATGTTTTCTTTTTACTTTTTATCTTCCCGAACAAACTTAAATACACCAGAAATCTATGTGTCCCGACATTGACGAAAGAATTTATGGCAACCTAGTCATGACTCAAAATTTCAAGTTTGGCGTTTTAAAAGAAAACATAAAATTTTTTACTCACGACACAAAAATTTCATGAAAAACTTTTATCGTTGATTCCTACCTTAAGAATCACACTTAGATCAGGGTACATTTATTCTTACATGCAATTTTAAAAGACTGTTTACATTAGGCGCTTCGCTCACGATCCGGATATTTTCATTCTCATTTTAACAGCATGTAAGATATTTGACCGCGGAGTAACCGAACCAAAACCTAACACTAGTGTACAGTGATCCTTATGCTGATCTCCTGAGCATCTTGATTTAGAAGCTAGTAGTTTGTACAAGACAAGTTTTAATGCGCGTATGGATGAGCGATAGCTTTCTTTTAATAATTTATTGCCTACTTTATACATAACGACTTTATTAAATTCTTCAGTAAAACACTCTATTGCGTATCTACGTAATAAGGTAACTACAAACTACAATACTTTTGTTTTGGTCAGCATTAGTTAGATCTGGTAAGCTAAAACTAAATAATTTTAATATACTTTATAATTTTTAATTTTATTAAAGGTGACACTTAATTTAGTGTTAAAATTTCTTATTATTACATTACAACATATACTCTGGTTAGTTCTGGTAATCACACAAGTTAATTCACGTTAAGCTTTTTGTGAAACAACCACTTAACCATTTAAGTTGGTGCAGCTAATAAAAATTTATTGTGTTTATTAAGCATGCACAACTAATATTAAAAGTTAATATGGTGTATAGCCGCATATTGCAATTATTAATGGAGTCGGCTAATGAGTATACAAACATGTTTATTATTAGAATACATAATTTTATGTAATGGGCTAATTTTATAATTTCGCAAACAATTAGGAATTCCAGTGTTTCCTTGTTTATTAATATTCATTTTGTTGTAACTAATTAAATGGAATGTTATGATAAATATTTTTAATTTAGTTTTAAGGCACGGTCAACGCCCATCTAAAATTTTATCCCAATGTTGTTAAATATGCCTTTTATAAAATAATCTATAAATAACATATCAAATTAAATGAGGAGTGGTTATTAAGGACATATGTCCACATTTTATTAAAAACATTTTGTGTTAATTTCATTTCACGTCTTTAAATTATTTTAAAATATTGGGGGTTTTCTAAAAAATCAATATAAATCTATAAAAATCAAATAAAACAAGACATGCCCACGCTGCACAAAAATTATTTTGTATGAATTAAAATTGGAAAAGTTCTATAACAATTTCTTATGATATATCACTAGTTTAAATTGAAAGCAAAGATGTTTGCACTTTAAATTTTTTTCTTATTTATTTTATCTTTGTTATCTTATTATTTATACCAATTAAAAAAAACCTAACTGAATAACACTTGACTCTTAAGGCAGGAGTTTAGGCAAAAAACTTTCCCAAAAAGGTATCTTTAATAATTAACATATTGTAGCCATAGGAATCTGCCGAGAAACACTTTTTATTTTTAAGATAAAGCAGTGGCGTACCATATTCTTCTTTTAAAATATTTAGTTTAAACAAAACTTAAACGCCATGGAAAAAAATATTAGGTATCAGAAAATGCTAAAAAGGGTAACTGTGTATTAAAGTATATTAAATCATTAGGAGATATCACATAGTATGAAACAAGATAATATACCTTTTGTTAAACTATACCTCCCTGTATCACAAACATTAACGACATAGGTGTACTTAAACTTTTTTCCTTAAAATCACCTAACGATTCACACCCTTAAGCATCAAAAATTATTCTAAAACACCGGTATGCCACTCTTACTGCATTTATTTTGACGTATTGTCTAACTTTTTAACACGCTTTTATTAACTTGGGTTGTAACTATCTATCTATCTATCAATCTATCCATCTGGCTGCCTATGTAACGGAATCTTTGAGCCTAATTTTAACCAACTTCCAGCTATTCGATTTCTTTGAAACTTTGCACACGTATTAAGGACCCATGACAATGCAATAATCTGCAAACAGTATCCCTTTATCTTTTTTAATCGCCAGGAAAAAAATTCCATTATATTATAAAAACAACACCTAGGATGCCATCTGTTGGAAAAATTTCAAACTTTGCTATTAAATGAGGAAGAAATTTTTTAGTGGATTGCAAAGTGTTGACAACGGTCCAAACATTTCCTGGAGTGCCATCTGTTGGCAAAATTTGAAACTTTGCTACTTAATGAAGAAGAAATTTTTTAGTGAGTTGCAATCTTTGCAAATTTTAAAATTTGCTACCATTGTCATTTCATAGGGGGCTGGTTATTTTCTTTGCTGCTTAATTAATTAGTATGTTCTAATTTACTGTTATATTAAGAATTTTGTGCAATATAACGAACTAAAAATGAAAAATAATTAATAGTTTAAAAAACTAAAAAACACGCTTTTATATGCAACCGAACTAAAAATTAAAAAATAATTTTTCATTAAAAAAATATTTTCACTTCATAGTAAAAAGCGTGGGGTGCATTTTACTATTTTTTCATAACTTTTCCATCATAGATATTGGCAAATATAATAATTATAACATTTAATATATTAAGCACCCCACGCTTTTTACTATGAAGTGAAAATATTTTTTTAATGAAAAATTATTTTTTAATTTTTAGTTCGGTTGCATATAAAAGCGTGTTTTTTTAGTTTTTTTAAACTATTAATTATTTACCTTTTATTTTTGTTTTATAGTATAAATCAAGGGTGGCCAAACATAGATAACCTACATTTAGATCCGCAGTGGCAAGAAGCATTTTTCAGATTTTTACGACCTCGCGCAGTAGGTGGACGAACATGCGCACTGAAAAGCCGTGGCAAAATACAAACACCGGCACCCCGTACCCTTTGTCCGCGGTCTAACCGTAACGCTCATTAGCTACCGTACTTCGAACAGAAAACCAGGACGCCGTCAACAAATTCTTTCCTATAATGCGGATAGTTTGTTTGGGGCCGGGTGCGTTTACCCTCAATTATAACATTGGCAATCCATCGAGATCAGTGTGGCCAACTTGTTTATACTTAAGATCGACTTTTCACTGAGGATACCCAGTGCGGTCTACCAACTACATACTTCGGCGATTTAAAAATGATAATGATCTGTGCAGCTGCAGGTAATAAAATTGTTTAGTGTGTTCTATGTATATTGCCTTGCCACGATCGACTAAAGTAATAATCGCGACCGACTTCGACCGGTTGGCCACCCATCGTATAAATAGTGCCTGGACCAGCAATACAAAGGATTTATGATCATAGCTCTTTTTAAATTTATTTAGAGGAGTTTCTTTTAACGAGTCAATACCACGAATATTTATTCCGCCATATATGAAAGCGGCGCTTTTACCCAGCCTGTCAATTTTGACATGTTTCGGGTATTGGACTAGGCGAACGAGCTACTTTTTTTGTTGGACAAGTTTACTACAATATTTTACATTGTGCCAAAAATGGTAAGAGTTACAGTCACAAAACTATAGGGCTCAAAATTGACATATTTTGCGTATCAGACTAGGCAGGTTTCGTGACTATAACCCTTACGATTTTTGGCACGACTTGTCAGACAAAAAAGTTATGCGTTCGCCCAATCCGACATCCAAAACATGTCAACAATAACAGACTGGGTTAAAGCGCCGGTTTAATTAATGAAGCTATGAATATTCGGGGTAAACTCGTCAATAGGAACTCCTCAAATGGGTTTTTAAAGAATTATTATCATGAAGTTTATTCGTTGCTGGCCCGGCACTAAAATTACTTTGCAGCCAAAAAAGTTAAAGTAACAATAGTTCTGTTTCAAGTCCAATAAATAATTATTGCCTTTATTGTTTAAACCATAATTTTTAACTTAACTCTATGAACTAATACCCCGGAAGTTTTTCAATGTGCTGAAACCTATTAAGAACCAACAAAATTAATAAAATTACTCTGAAATCTGCATAATCATACTGCAGGCGTATAAAATTGAATACATAGTGTTTGAATATCGTGACTCTCTAAATAATACTAAATTATAGATCATTTTGACAGAATGGCAATTACTATGAAGTAGTTTCTTTTAAGATCATTATCATGTGTTTTGGGAGGTTTTTTAACACTTGATTTATTATTCTATCTGTATCATTAATTAACTGCAAATAAAGAAGGTTTTACAAAAGAAGATATCAAGTTGGTTTTGGTTTTTGGTTGTGGAAAGAAGAAATGATGAAATATAAGTCTGGTGCAGTGTTTATTGTTTTAGGAATATTTAGTGCTGTACAGTAAGTAAAAATGTAATTTAAATTTATTTTATCTTTTATTTACAAGTACTTAATTTTTGTACAAGTTCAGCTAGTTTACAGAAGACCACTACTAACTCTCCCAGGTGTCCGTTGCTGATTTTAATGAAACTGTTTAATGATATGTTGTAGTACATCAAAAAATAAGAGACACGTTTTTTATCAGCTATTAAACACTTTTAAAGGGTGAAATGCACCTCTGAAATTCACCATTAAAATTATTTTTCTTATTTATCTTAAGAAAAAATAATTAAGGGCTAATAGAATTTGTGATAAATAAAATTATGGTTTTGATTTCGTAAAGGTATCTGAATTACTCTTTAAAATATTTGAAAAACAACCAATTAAAGGGTGGATTTTGGTGGGGCATTTTACCCCTGTGTTTAATGGCAGATAAAAAATACGTGTCTTATTTTTGATGTACTTCAACATATTGCAGTTTCATCAAAATCGGCAGGGGACACCTGAGGTAGTTTCCCTGTAAGTACTATTATTGAGTTATGCTTTTTTAACAAACTATTTATAATTTCTTCTTTAAACTATAATTCTCGTCTAAATGACATTATCCTAATGTTAATAGAATGTTTATCAGAGGTATGGTCTATTCAAAATAACATTGTTAGCATGGCATCGGAAATATTCGTGAATCAGTAATGTAATAATTAAAAAAAAGTGAATTTTATTTTTGAGATTTAAATTCGCTCCTTAAGAATTCAGGATGGTACTGAAGGCACTTTTAATTTTTGAATATTTATAGACTATAAAAACTTAGTGCTTAACCATAACTATTTTATCAAAAATTATCATTACACAGTACAACTACAGAAAAGCGAAAAGACCATCACTGGGTGACAAATGTCAATCAACAGATTCTAGTGACTTTTGTTCTTTTTAAAAGCCATAATCAAATCAAATCTAATTATAATAAGTTATTCGTATAACGTTTAAAGTGATGCTACATCGTTGTCTAAAAGGTGCTGTAAAATGAAATATTTGAAGTTTTAATTTTTAGATTTCGTTGACCAAACTGAAAAAAATTGGTTTAAAAACCTATCCTCCAAAAAGGAAATCCCTAAATATGTCAGAAAATAAATTTATTTTTACCTTGGATATCAATGTCCCTTACGGCCGTATTCACCAAGCTCTGATAAATATTTATTAGACATATAGCTGCTTAAAAAGCAGCATTTATTAGACTGATAGTCTGCTTAAAAAGCAGGCTATCAGTCTTATAAATATTTGTCAGAGCTTGGTGAATACGGCCGTGAGTATTATTTTTATGGTAAAACCACAACCTTAACCATACTGCCATTTTTAAAGGTATCTTAACCGTTTTAAAGTTTATTTCTAATATTTTAAGCTTAAAAAAGCTGTCAAAAACCTATCAATATCTGTGATTTTTAGAAAAAAGCGGCAAGGATATCAATGATTTTTACCGCGTATACAGCCTACCCTTGAAATATTAGACTTAGTTTGGAATTTAACTGGAATGCATAAGTTTATAAAAACAATATGGTAATTTACGTTTATTTACAATACTGTTATACAATAATTATGGTGTCAATAAATAAAACAGCATTTATTGTAATAATTTTCTTTCTAGGAATGTTTTATTTTCATCCAACAATTTATTATAGGTCGTAATTAAATTATGTTTTTAATAAACCTTGAAAGGTTTACATATAAAATCGACACCAAATTTTAAAACAATTTAATATTTTATATATTTTTTTTATACAATGGCACCCAGCTAGTAAAATAAAAGAGCAAATTTTACTGTTTCTTCTTCTTTGAACAAGAATGAAGATCTTTTCTTTAATTATGTAAAATGTTTTGCTTAATAATATCAAATTTGACCATAAAGAGAAACAGCGTTTAAAAAATTATTTTACCTATTTTTTTTGATTTTAATTTTACGCTACACCATAAAATAATATTGCTACATTTCATAGAAAAATAAATTTTAAATATCCTAAACAAATGTTTAATAATTATTTTTGTGTAACTTTTTTTGATAACTCGGATGGCAATACAGTGAGGAGATTAAAAGTTCTTCCCCCCTCTATCTTTTGAATGTGACAAGATATCGAGGTCAAGTAAGTTTTGGGTAAAAGAGTCTCCTAAACAACTTTTTGGCATAAAAATATTTTCTGTTACGTACCCAGGGGGCACTAGCAACTTTTTTTTCATATGGAAAAGGGTTCATAAAGTA
Organism: Listronotus bonariensis; assembly: GCA_014170235.1. Classification (NCBI taxonomy): domain Eukaryota; kingdom Metazoa; phylum Arthropoda; class Insecta; order Coleoptera; family Curculionidae; genus Listronotus; species Listronotus bonariensis. The sequence goes on along the minus strand of JACEGR010006404.1, from coordinate 294 downwards.
GCTTGTTTTAAAGGTCATTCTCTACTTAACAATACTTCATTTTTGGAAATCGTTCCAGCCGTTTCAGACATAGAACTGTTTAAAATTTGACCTAAACAAAGCGGTTTTAAAGGCCTTGGCTTGTAAGTCTGGAACGGCTGGGCCGATTTTAAAAAACAAAGTAGCGTTAAGTACAGAATTAGAGGACCTTTAAAACGAGGTGCTACATGATCTTTCTTGCCATTTGGCAAAAAAGTTGCCCTCTTGAAAATAGGCCACTTGACCGGAATTATTTTTATACCAAAAAGAAGTTTA